>CAJPEX010001285.1:0-62085 GCA_905338405.1 Notodromas monacha | reverse complement strand
TGAAAAACCGTTTAATGAACTTTGGAAGAACATCATTGTTACAATGCTATAAAAACGATGCTCTAATTTTCTACGAAAAGATACATTACTAATTTGGTTTTTCAAATACTTCTTTTGAATCAAATCACTTACCTGATGCAATTGCTGACCAGTATGTGGGTCATATGGCCATTCATTTTTCATTCTGAAAATGGGTGCAAACTGTTTCAAGAAAAATGCAAGTTTTCTGGGATATGGTGGAATAACGTTTTAATTATGATACTTGAATAACATTGTCATTTCTATACCCAAAAAACATCATCAAGCCTCTCCTGCTGGAACAAATTTGTAAAAAGAAAATCTTCACCCAACCAGCCACCCAAAATTTTTTATGGAATTAGGTTATGTTAGTTTATGTGAGGTTAAGTTATTTCTGGAATAAATTTATTTTGCTCTGGCAGTTCTGATATATCCAAGCATTCTAGGGTTTATTTATGTTATATTTTACTTAGACAGATGTTGTACACTTGAATCCAATGATCAAAACAGTAGCATCACTGTTCTGATTGTTGGATTTATCGCATGAAAAGTGCATTGAAATTGACGGAGAGCATTTCTAAACGTTCTGGATGGAGTGTTGTTGCGTGACAAAAAAAATGTGAGCCAAAACAAATTTAATTGACCAAACCATGTTGGATCAATTTGAAAAAGTTGCAAGACTTATGAAACAACTCTTGTATTTTGCAACAGTATATGGAACTGGCTTATTCTTTATAATTATTTGCTCCCTCCCTTCTTTCTATTCTATCTTCATGTCTTCTCCCAGTGGTGGAGCCCACAAGGCTTCAATCATTACAGTTGAATGGGTTTCATCAGAAAGTTATTCATAATTTCTGATCACATGCCATTTGAAACTATTTTCTCTGCTGTTTTTCTTCCATTGAAAGGAATGCAATACCGCTTGTGAATTGCTGGCAATGATAAACAAATGCAACTGCAGTGATCCCTACTACATGCGGCCATTCATCCACAATGGTCAGGTGATGAATGATGCGAAGGTACCAGTTTGCCGGCCCAATTCAGGTAATATTACATCGGATGTGCAGTAAATCCCATTGCATTACTCCTTACCGTTAATGGGGCATTCTATGATTTGAAAAATTAAGAGATCATGTATGGGTGTCTTTTTAATGATTTTTCTCAATTTTTGGACTTGCTGATACAGTACTGAATAAATCTTGAAACAAATCCAGATAAACATTTCATCAAATAATCTGTAAGGGTTCTTGATTCTCATGCTTTTAAGTCTCTTCATTCAATTGTTATAACTGATATGTTGGGAAAATGGGGCATGACCACAAATATGGAAATAATCCCCCTTTTTTTCCTTGACAACTGATTCCCACTTTGTGTATACGTAGTAACGTACACAAAATAAGTAACGTTGTCAACTTGCTGAAATTTATTTGAAAAGTTGCCATTTGGTCTGTTGTGAGTCCTAACAGTGGCAAGTTGTGGCAGCTCTAACTTCAACCTGTGGTGAGTTTGGTGACCCACAATTGCAAATCGATTTATTACAGAGGCGAATTCCATGAAATTTGCACAGCGTCCAGAATTGCTTAAAATAATCCCCCGCAGATGTGCTTCTCTGTTGGAGATTTCATTTCAGAATTCTTCAATTGAAATGATTTTTCCTGACACTCCAGAAATTAGGCCTGCATGAAGTGATTCGTGTTTGACTGTGCACCGTTACTACACCCTAACTAATTCTCTTTACTGCGAATACTGTCCCATAGGTTCCTACCAGGATCCCCCACCCTCAGAACCCATCTGAACCTCGCGGGAGCAACAGCTCACGTGGGGGATACCCCTCGCGGAGGGTATTCAGGCCACCGAAACTGAAGTACTTAAAGATCTGAGGGTGGGGGATCCTGGTAGGAACCTATGGGACAGTATTCACAGTAAAGAGAATTGAGTTAGGTAAGTAGTAACGTTCCCCAGGCTAATGGTGCCCTTGCCTGGGGGTTTGTTTTTTTTTTGTGTGGGC
Source organism: Notodromas monacha (assembly GCA_905338405.1). Classification (NCBI taxonomy): domain Eukaryota; kingdom Metazoa; phylum Arthropoda; class Ostracoda; order Podocopida; family Cyprididae; genus Notodromas; species Notodromas monacha. The sequence goes on along the minus strand of CAJPEX010001285.1, from coordinate 60,059 downwards.
AAAATCGATCTATTTATTTTACTTCCGCAGTGAATCTGAGTGAATGCGTCATTGCCGTGCTGACGGCTCAAGAATCGGATTCTGCTCTCGAATGCTCTTGCAATTTGCCCTGCAGGCACGTTTCAAAAGCTAACACCACAAAATGCCCTCCGAATAACACAATTAATTTTTTCTTATCATTTTTTTTTCTTGTCATTTTCAGCGAAAATCTATACAAAATAACTACCTCGAGCTCCGAATGGCCATCATACGTTTACTTTGTGAGAAACTTCAATGGAATAAAAGGTTAAGTCATCGTAAAAGGTATTTTGAATTTGTACACTTTTTTCTGTAGGAAGAAGTGGCGGATAATTATCGAAATACCATCACTGAATTTAATAACGTAAGGGCAAAAACTGCGGAGGAGAAGAAGAGCATTTTATCCAGAGAATTCGCCAAGGTCAACATATATTTCGAAACTCTGAAGGTTGAAGAGGTTCAAGAGGAAGTCAAGTACGATGTAAGTGATGTTTGGTACTCTCTTAATTTGATCGTAGTTTTCTTCAAGTATTTTGTGTGTTATTATGCACGGATTCCTTGTCTGATATTAAAACTTGGGAAATCAGACATGGTCAAAATGAAATAACGATGCTGGGGAGAAAAAAAAATTTTTTAAAGTCATGTTCGACTAGAAAAATGAAAATAATATCTTATTCGATTGGTTGAAAACCCCTGTTTATTCAGATAATTCTAATGCGCAATAATTCGCCCAACTTCTGTAGTTGGTGAATACATTTTTTGGTTTAAAAACACCGAAAAAGACACGATTTTTGAAGATACAGAAAATAAGGAACATTTCAAGAAAAAATTTTTAAAAGATAGCAAAGAATGCTCAACAATCATCAACCGCTACACAAAAATTGGCAAATTTCCACTTCCTGCTTCTCATGAGACCTGTCTTCCTTGTGGCATCATCACATCTCACCCAAAATTTTCTATCCCGCCAATTTTCCCATCGGCGTTTTCTCCATATAATGCAGTGTTTCTTTTCATGCGGCCACTAGCTCTATGAGACAGAACGTCTGATTTTGTTTTTCCAATTAATTTAATCGGGTACCGCTTAGTAAACGCAAGACGTTTGAAAAAGTCTACAGCTTTCGAGACCCACTGGAGCCGCCTCGTTGACCGGACATGGAGCCCTAAACGTAGCAGTGAAAGCACCTTTATGAGCTTGACTATGAAAGTCTTTGCGGCTCTCTCCTGGGCCTGAATACCGAAGTTTGAAGCGGCTTTCAACTTCTGCTTTTGCACTGGGTTGCTGGATCTTTGCTGTGCTGGCGTAGCAGGATGGGCTCTATGGGCGAGTGCTTTAGTCGTAAGCCTTTGCGCCGACTAAAACTGAATTCGCGACACTTCTGAGAGGAAACTTTGCCACGATTTATTCTTTGTTTTTGTCTTCATATGCACGAAAGAAAAAATCTTGTTCACACTTTGCCCTTACAAAGAAAATACTGACGCTTGTCAGTCTTGGCAGTGACTTGCAGGAAGTCTTTTTTTTCTGCTGGGAAAGTGGGAATATATCACAAAAACTATGCAATGCTCTTTTCAAAAAATCAATGCAGCAACAAAAAAAGGTTGGACAAGATCAGATCAGGTAACACAGATTGGGCAAAAAGATTTCAATGGCCGACCAAATTACTGGACGATTAGAATTCCGTCCGTGAAAAAAAGAGGAAGCTGTCATATAGCCTTGATTTTGCAAAATTAATTTCATCGCCGTCATTTTCAAGATTTCAACCAATTATTACTACTACTGAATGCGGGGAAAGCTCGGAATAAAACGCATCATTATTCTTGTTCTGGTTCATATTTCAAGTGGCCCGTTTCTCGACTATTCTAAAATTGAATTCTGGTCCTCGACGTGAAAGCTGTCATTCTGTGAATGGAAAATTAGGTTGATGGTTCCACTTACGAATTGGCGACCCGAAAAATCTTCATAATTCAGGGAATTATCAGCAGGAAGTCCACGAACTTGACATCTCCGCTTCAAATCATTGCATGGGATGCGAACGGCGGCTCATTCCAGTGACACCTATGAAAACATCAGGGAAACCGCAAAACAGACATTCTGTAAAGCACGAGCAGAGGTCCTGTGCAGCTGTGACATATTGTTCTGTACTGCACTGTATTACAGTCATAACTCCTGACTCCGATCTTCTTCTACATAGACCAAGAACCCTCACGAAGTGCTTCATGCGAAAGTCATAACTGTGAGCATCATGGCTTTTAGTTTTATTGCATCCTCAAAAATCGCAAAAATCCTTTTCAAATTACAGGTACTTCACCTAAGAAGTACCAAAAAAATTGTGCTTTCCTCTACTAATATGGTACACGATCGATATTTCGTGGACTCCAGCCACATCCGCACGATATCGCAAGGCAAAAAGTCCATCAGTACACAGGATGTTTTCGAGAGAAAATTACGAAGATGTAAAAAAGTCTTGGAAAAGAAAGGTACAGTACTGCAAATAAAAGTGTACCTTTCAAGCTGTACAAAATGAAAATCGTCTGAGCGCAGGCTCGTTGCGACGCACATGTTCTCGAAGATTCCAGAAACGACGACACATTATCATCTGGAGAAGAACCGTTTTGCGCTCCCTGGCGGCCGACAAGGTTTCCGCAGTAATTTGCTGCTCTCTTTACTGCATAGGTGTCGCACCCGTTCCTCAAATTCACATCTCCTGTAACTTTTCGACAAATCACATGCGGTTTCCGGAGAAAATAGACTGGTATGTTAATGCCGCTTTCGGAGTGAGGGCTTGCACCTTTTCATCGCATCTATCGTGGATGCATGCATCCAGACATTTATTCGCTTTTATCCATTTTTTTAACGAATAATCATGATGAAAAAACTAGGAATTAATTTTAGTACCAAAAATTATTTCTCGCATGCACGAACATTTCCCCATCTTTCCTTGAGTCACGGTATGTTCAATACTTGCCTCAAGGTCCAGTTGTCGAGTCTTTGCATGTTTTGATCTGCAAATTCTGCCTGCAAGTCGAGGATGCTGGTCAGATTTACGTACTGTAGTACACTACGGTGAAAAATGCCGTATGGTAAGTGTCTACAGCTGTTTCCGAAAGAATTGTGCGAACAATCCATGGTGTAATGCCCAATTTTCGCAGATCTTATAACGCGTATATTCGCGTGCCATTTTTCTTCCTTTTTCGTGTTAGTTATTTCGCTGATTTTTAAAGAGGATCCAGAGCATAGGCTGAAAAGCATGACTCAATCAAAGCACACACAAAAATTGTGGATGGAAAAATTTCAGTGCGTATTTTCACTGGAACTTGAACATTTACAAGAATAAAGTGATTCAGGTGGTGACTCCAAATAGAGCAATTGAAAAGCATGACTCAATCAAAGCACACACAAAAATTGTGGATGGAAAAATTTCAGTGCGTATTTTCACTGGAACTTGAACATTTACAAGAATAAAGTGATTCAGGTGGTGACTCCAAATAGAGCAAAACCCCATTTGTATGCTCTTCGCAGGCCCTATACAGAAGCGGTGGGATCATTCTGGAATCAATGGATTGATCAAATTATTCACGCAGTAATCGACTGTTTGAGTGCGGAATTTCCCATCAAGGATTGCAGAAAAATTGGCCAGTGACTGGTTGAAAGTAATGTGGAGTACTGTACTATTAAGCGTACTGTTCATTAAATTTTCCGATTACTGACTTCAGTATTTATTCTGGAAGTATCAATATTTCATTCGAAGACGTGAAAGTGCCTGAGCAAATGATTCTCGTCACGTTTCTCACAATATTCCGTTCAAAGTTCGAAATATAGTACATCTACCACATTTCTGAGCAACATTTAAAATGCAGGTATGTCAAAATACCGAACGTACTAGTGGGAAATGATTTTCATGAGCCACAATAAAAGCTAAGCCGCTTAGTATATTATGAATTTTATGGAGGTTATTTTACGCTCTCGTACACTAATTTAAAGAAAAGTCTTTTAATTGTGCGGAGGGTGCTCTTAGTAAATTAACAATTTTATAAACGTGTGCCGAAAAATAATTTCGTGTACTGCATCGTAAATTCAGCCTTGGAAAATGTAGCCCGATTTTAAAGAAGTTATGCGAGCAGGCGAGGAAAGAAGAAATTATCGTACTTCATTTCCATGATATCCTCAGTTTAATTTGTCATATTTTCCCTTTCTTCAAATGATTCTAATCATTGAAGTTTGGGACCCTAACTGTTCGGCAAACGTAATCGAACATGAACTAAATGTGTTGCTATAAAAAGGAACTTCCGAGTATTGAGTATAGAGGAATGACCGTTATTTTATATTCTGAATATAATAGTGATTCAAAATTTTTTTATTTCCACTTTCCTAATTCTTCAAAAAATTAATTTCTGGTGAATCTGAAGGAAACCAATTAAAATTTAGCTGTATTCAAGATTATACTCTCAGTTACCAGCCAATAATTGCCAAAAATTTTCTCTTTTTTTTCCTTGGAAGTTGCAGATGCAGTTCACTACCAGCATTAATTCCAAAAATTGGAAATAAAATGCAAAGGATACTATACAGTTGGACCTTGCCAAGTCTTCATATCCTCTCTCTGTCAAAACCTCTTCATTTAAAAATTTTATACAGCCTCAGCCGTAATTCCAAAAGTAACAATTTCAATGTAAATTCAGATAACTTCCCAACTTTCCTGCTCAAACCTCTGGAACTATTTCTACGAGACCTTTTGCCATAATTCTTAGGACCAGAAAGAAGACATATAAAAATGTAACTCAATGCCTTCCAACATAAAATGAGTAACTATGCTTATGCAAATGTACCACGTTTGTCATCCTGTCTCTACTCATTTATCGAGCAGATTATTGGACTCATATTAACAATTAACGCTTATGTGATGCTTTTTTCTTAACCCACCCCCCCCCCAAAAAACCTGCTGGTTTCCCAAACTCAATAACTCCCAAAGTTGATTTTTTTCATCCGCCATGCAGAAAAAACGAAAAAAAATTTCAACTGCATAAAAAACAAATAAACATACCCAAAATCGAAAAAAATATATGCAAGAATATCAGTATAAGCCTGAGGATTTAAATGCCCATAGAGAGAGATAAAAATCTCATATATACATCAGGAGCCACTGAGAAAAAAGAGAAACATTTAAAGAAAAAGCATCTCTCCAATAAAATAAATCAACCACGTGTTCTATTTATACATTCCTTTTATTTATCTCTTTCGGAACGTCGTAGGACCATGAAAAATATCACAATTTCGTTTGAATAAAACTTCGGAGGTACTGCATGTAATCCAAGCGAGCGAGCGCGACTTCACTTCATTCCGGGGCGACAAATAAACAAAACAAAAAAAAACCAAAAAAAAAAAACGGTCGGCGAGTGTTTTTTCTTTGTTGCTCACGCGCAAAGAGCGGCTCGACACGACAGTTCCGTGTCGGTCGACACCGCGGACTGCTTCCGGTCCAGAATCGGAACAAGTACTCAAATCAATGGCAAACAACAAGTGGGCGTCAATCAGGTGGGGGAATCTGGGATGAATAACTTTCGCTAACAAGATTTCGACTAAACAAACGGGTTTTTGCTCATCATCAGCATCATCATCAGCTGGGCCCCCGCGGGGGGAAGGTTTCGTGGCATTTCTCGGGGTGAAAAAGGTGCCCATCGCTGTGTTTTTGATGCTGATGGTGAAGGTGGTAGTGGGAAGAAAGAAAGGCAAAGAGAAAAAACGCGGGCGGCGATTGATTGATTGATTGAATGATTGAATTGATGGATTTCTCTTTTTTTTCTTTCTTCCCAAGTGCGGATCGCGTGGAAAAATGCCCGGCAACAAGCAGGCGACAACAATAAAATAACGCGGAAACGGCAATTTCCGTTCCTCTGCCCCCTTTTCCTCCCTCAAATAAAAACAAGCACAAAAAAAAAAACGACATCATCCGTTCCCACAACTTTTCCATCATTCCTCAACTTCTTTCTTTCTTTCTTTCTCACTTTCTTTCCTTCTTTCTCGCTCTCTCAATTTAAAAACAATTTTTCGAAAAACCATCATCATCATCATCATCGTCTCACGTGCATCGCTTGCGACGAACCCCGAATCTTGTGACTCGTGATTTGGTTTTTTTCTTCTTCAATCAAGACGTTGACGCAAAATAAAATGCAAATGAAGAAGGAAAAAAGAGGGAAGGAATTCTCGCAAACACAGTGCGAATCACAATACACAATCAATCGCAAAACCGAACGAGAGCAGCAAGAACTTTTTGGTTCCTCTATACTCCTTCTCTTTTCGTTTCTGCTCCCTAAATCAAAGATGAGGGCAAAAGCATTTATTTAAAAATTTGAAGAAGAATTTAAAGACACTATATGGTCTGATTCTTTCTCTCTTCCGTGGTTTTAACTCAATTATCGTCACTCACGTCATTGGCACTGCATCACGCGAGTACTCGTTTGGAAAGGGTTTCGATCGTGTTCCCAAGAGTGACTTTTTTTTTTCTTAAAAATTTTACTGGTGGGTCTTTGGGACCAAAATAAATTTTCAAAATGTGCAGTTCCCCTCCCCCAGTAAATCGGTCCTCAGTTCGAAACGTTCCATTAATTTTCAAAGAAATATTTTATACTTACAATAACTGATTCACTCCAACTTCTGAAAAATTTCCCCAGGGATCTGATGTTGAATGTTTGGGAATAAAATATATTTGCTCACAATAAGCCCTCCTAAGGAATAACTTCCATCACCAGTTATGATCCAAATAATCTTTTCCATTCCTGATGGAAGCAGAGAAAGCAGGACGCAACTCGTGTCTATATACCGAGATTTATAAAAGAAAGAAAAAAAAAAGTAACTGAAAGTCCACTCGAAACCTATAGTTAACCTTCCTCACGAGCGTTTCCAATGCCCACACAACACAGTCGACGTCTGTCTTTTTCTTTCCTACAGTTTCTTATTTTTTAAATAGAATGTGAAGCGAGAAAATATATCGAGAAATGTTAAAAAGCGTGAATAAGAGACCCCCCAAAAAAGAGAAGATGGTGCAAGCACCCCCGGAAAAGGCATTTTCTCTACAGAAATTCGTCTTGAATTCTCTCAATCTTTCTTCTTTCAATCCGAAGACCTTCGGAATTCGGCGCAAGTCGATGACGAAGAAACGAAAAAAGAAAAAAAACACACACACACACTCACCCACACACACATACACACACGCGCGCGCAGGTCAATTATAATTTTTTTTAATTTGGGAACGGCAGGTGCGAGTGATTGATTGATTGATTGGGCTATTGGTTGATGAAACAGGGCAGTCAACGAAAAACAAAAAAAAAAGGAAAAAACCCCTCATACGCACACACTCACACACACACACACAAACCCAGTCACATTCAGGGATAAATCGACGCCTGCTGCACCGACACCGACGTGGACGACGGTGGCGGCGGCGGGGACGAGATGCCCGGGTGTTGTTGGTAGGCAGCAGCCGCCGCCGCTGCCGCCGCAGCGATCGAGTGTCTCTGCGCCGCCATGGGGTTGTTGGGATCCGGCGGCGGCAAGTACATGCTGATCATCTGCCGCAAGTCGCCCTGCTGCTGCTGGTGGTGGTGCTGGTGGTGTTGGTGGTGGTGCAGCGGGTGTTGCTGGTAGCCATGGTGTGGCGGCGGCGGTGGCTGGTAGTGGTGGTGGTGGTAGTAGTCCTTGGAGATGTACTCCTGCTTGATGGTCATGCCGCCACCGCCGCCGCTACTGCTGCGCTCGAAGCTGTTGTTGTTGTTGGGGGCGTCGGCGCTGCTGGGGCCAGTGGGCAGGAGCGACGAGCCGCCGCCGCCGCCGCCACTGCCGCCACCGACTGACCCGCCGCTGTCAGAGTCCGGCGACGGCTCGGACTTGATCATGGGCGAGTACGGCGAGGACGCCACTGGGTACATGGGTGCGAAGCCGGCGTAGGGCGACGCAGACGGCGACGGCGTCGACGAAGTGGCGGCGTACATGGCGTTGGCGTAGTAGCCATTGCCGGCTTGGCCGTAGCCGTCGGACAACATGGCGGCCGCGTAGCCATTGCTCATGTAGCCGTTGTGCTGGTGAGGGTGGCCGGCGGCGGCTGCGGCGTACATGTCGCGGGACATGGCGGCAGCAGCTGCGGCGGCGGCGGATGACGACGCGGCTGCAGCGGCGGACTGGGCCGCCGCGGCGGCGGCGCCGAAGCTCGAGTGCTGCTGCACGGCTTGCATGCCTGGAACAGAGGGAGGTGGAACACGAAACATGAAACCCCTGCATGTTTTTTTTTTTTCGTTTTCTTCTGTTCACTGTACTGTACAGTAATTTACAGACATATCGGCTTTTAAATGATGATGGCAATTGATTTTCAAGACTGGGGATCAACTTCTCCAAAAATCACGCGACGATCTTCATCATCTTCTCCCTTTTTTTTTTTTTTTTAAAAATCCCTCTTGTTTACGTAAAACGTGATATGATCAGACAAACATGAGTAAGTGTATTTTTAAATTCAACGGCTTTGATTTCCACTGTTTGACACCTTCCGCACGGCGCGAAATTGAGAAAGCTTGCGAAACACGGCATGAAAAAATGTGCAATGAGTATAAAAGTTGACACAAGACAAATTTCTGAAGAAAAAAATCCCTATTGGCGCGTGGAGAATGATTGAGTTACAAATGATGGTGGGAAATTATTGTCATCACTTCCGAGTTTCGGACCATCACTGAAATGTATTGTTTCACTCCTAACGTCAACGGTCATCCTTGATTATATAAAAGTCGAGAACATCATTTTAATCCATTTTTGCATGGTAAAATCATGTGGAAGAGTCTCAAAAATGTAAAATGCCGAGAGCCCTTTAATATGCAAAAAATTACGTGGAAACAGCTTTGGATGCTCTCAAGCATCAGTGCGCGAGATATTTTTTCTTGGAACTCCAGCCTTGGGCAATGTTCATTCAATGTACACAGAAATCTGCATGCACCTCCATGAAGATGGAAATTGTGCAACCGTCAACCTTTCAACAATGGTCATTTTCCTTATTTTTATCTCTCTTAGTTTATAAAGAGGTCAAGAATAAGTTCTGGAAAATAATATTATCAGGTCTGATCTGTCTCGGTGAACTCAAGCACCCAACAACAACAAAAACAACAAAACTATCTGCCGTTTTGGTAACTTTGCAATACAGGTGAACCTCTATAACTCGAACCTCCTTAGGTCAATTAACCCCCCTAAGTTAATTTTTTTCCAGGTCCCCATCTGAATCCCCTTATTTGAAGCAATACATGAAAAACCTCCTAAAGTCGAAGGCTTTTCCCCTCAAACCATCATAATTCAAATTTTGTGTCGCCTGTTGGCCATCATTTTCTTGACCCAAGGAAGAAAAAAGCAATAAAAACATAAAATTATTTCTTTTTAAAGAAGTGATTTGGGCAAATGAACCCCTGCCTCCAAGTTCAGCATCCTCTCAGCTCATTTAAAAAGTCATTCAAGCACCAGAATATCACCATTTACAATTTTGGGCAATTAATCTCAGTTTCCCAGAAAAAAGGGCTTTTTAATGTAAATCAAACCTTTGTGATTCTAAACCTCCCAAAGTCGAATTTTTTTCTGGTCCCTTGAAATGTGACTTATAGTGGTGGTTTTTGGCAGATAAACTTGAATCTCCCTAGGTAGAATTTCAAGGGACCGGCTAAAAATTCGACTTGGAGAGGTTCGACTGCAAAAAACACCCACGCACTGACGACAGCAACCTACAGTGTCGTTGAATCAAGTAGCGACATTTTTTTTTTGTTGCCAGAAATGCTCAATAAGTATACTGCACTGAGTGCCAATTTATATTTTTTGTTTCTAAATAGAAAGCGAGAGAGACCCACCGGCAGCTGTGACAGCGTGATGCGCGGCAGAGCCAGGTGCGTTGCCGTGGCCCTGGCCGCCAGTCTGGTGCCCACCGCCGCCTCCAGGGCCGCCACCACCAGGAAACTTGTCCTTCTTCATGAGCGTTTTAGTCTTTCGTCGAGGACGGTACTTGTAGTCGGGATGCTCCTTCATGTGCACAGCTCGCAACCTGATGATTCAAAACGAAACAAAACACACAAAAAAAACAAAGAATGAGTGTCGAGCAATTTTCTTTTTCTTTTTTTTCTTCGCAAAAGAGATGCAATATAAAGCTTGAACGAATTGTCATTCACACGTCCTGAGTATTTATTTTCGTGAATTCGGGATGATTAGCTTGGGGATAGCATGAAGTCCATCATTCGACGTAACTATCCAAAAGAAGAGAAAAAATCTTTAAATTCCTATTTAAAAAAAAAAAAAAACGGCAGAATCCGGCGCGCGTGAGAAAATGCAAGTCCGAAAGGTTAACGAGATAACGTATATTCCCCGCCAAAAAGAAATACCAACCATCAATGTTCTCAGCAAAAGCGGATGATACCGGAACTTTCCTATCGCTTCTCTCATTTTCCATTTCAAAGTTAAGTCATAAAAATATTGTAGAAAAGCCATCGGCTCCATTATCAAGTGTTTCGGAATTCTATCGGCATCTAATTACAGTGCGTCATTTCCATGAATAAAGAGAGCGTTCCGAGTGGATAACACATTTCACTATATAACCTACACAGCAGCGTTTAATCAAATTGCAAAAAAAATTACATTGAAAAACAGCAACAAGCTTACTTCAACAATGACATACATTCGAAATCTTCACTTCACTGACTTGTCTAAATGCACGAAAGCCGTCGGGCATCGCGACAAAATTCCACAAAAGAATTCGCTACTAAACGTAATGTAATTTAGAATCGGTGCCGTGATCAATTGAAAACTTCCAGCAGTCATGAGAAAACCCCGCAGAAAAAAAAAGGTGGGGATCGAGAAAAAGGAAATGCGAAGGAATAAAATGACCGGTCAAAAAAAAAAAAATCACTGAAAACGGCACAAATGGGACTAAAATTGGAATAACGAAGGATAAGACAACACGAGTAGGTATTTCAGCATGTCTCATGTGAGGAAATTGAACTCGACTTGAAATTTACGTCATGTAGGGAATAATATAGACTTAAGTTCCAAAACGCCGTGTAAAAAGCTGCGAATTCAATCAAGTATCCCATCAAGTGAAAATGTTCACCGAGAAAAAAAAAATAAAGCAACAACCCTTGAATACTTTCAAAAGAAGCATATCAAGGAGATGCAATAATTCTTATTTCGTCTTTCGCAGCTCTTCCACCATAATGACATACACTCACTTATTGTGACACCTTATAAAAAGCGTTTCCTTATAAACGCTGGCTTCGTCCCTGAAACCTTTTTACTAATCCAGCAAATAATCCTTACACGCAAAATGTCAACCATAATCACGTGTACATGGGCTTCAGCTGGAGGCTCTGCCAAATACGGTATTCTTCTACAAAAATCAAGCATCAACAGGCCTCAATCAGAAGGAAACAAGAGTACAATGAGACCCCGAGATGCAGACATATAATTGGTGCATCAAGAGTGTCCCTAAGTTGAGTTTCATTCTCCCTTAGACTTACATTATATAATTTTTCATCGGTGTTTTATAGACAAAATACCAACAATGCTTCCATGAAAATAAAAATTGTCTCTCAATTTAAACTGATTCAAATCGATGTATTTCAACACAATATGGACATTTGGGGAATTGAATACTGATAACTCCGTAAAATACATAGAAATGTTGGCATTCTCTGTAAAAATGACATTAAGCTAAAAAAGAGAGAAGAAATTCCCTCTATGCTGGAGGTAAATTTTTTTTTATTAGGTAAATGGATGGTAAATTGGTGAAAAAAATGCCCAAGAACTTTTGCTACATAAACGTTAGGGTTGGCATTATCTGGTTCATGTAATTTGCCTTGAAATGTGTTTGCAATTTTATCACAAAATGTCCCTATGTCAAGTCAGTGTCCTCATGTCGGTCCTTCTATATTAATTTTTTAATGGGAAAATAAGTGTCTCCATCAATGTCCAATTGTCTGCATGTTGAAATGTGTCCGCATATGGGGGTCTCACTGTATATGAATATTTTTAAATCCTTTGCATTTTTGCTTTTGTGCAGAATATAGCAGATTCAATAACCCCCTCACCCGTTAAAATACATTTCCCCTCAAGAAAAGAAAAGAAAAAAAGGCCGCTATTCGATTATATAGCCTCAGGCTAATCCACCACCAGAGAAACTCACTCTGGAATTTTCATCAAGGCAGCTGGGGTCCGATAAGCGATGAGGTGCGAGCCGTGACAGACAATTTTCAATATTACAAGCCATTACACAGGACAGACCTCGGGCTCTGGCAACCCTTCAAATAATGTTGTAAAGAAACTTGAGTTTCAAAAGCGGGGGGGGGGGGAATGGGGATAAGGGAAATAGTTTCGTGTGTCCGACAAGGTGTTTCGGTGCCACGCGTCGGGAGCGCGTTTTTCTCGCCCGCTCGCGAAGACGTGACTCGACTCGATTACCCGAACCTCGGGCAAACATCGGAAAAGAGAGACGCTGCTTTCTCGGAAATTTCTTCCGCAAACATGGTGGTGAAGAACTTCGGCACTCGGGACGAAGAAGCGAGAAAGAAAAATAAAAATGCTCAAGTATTTTCAGACACGCCAAGCCAACTTACCAAGTGAACTTCCACAACTCAGTGCCACCCGACTCACCGCCGATCACGAAAAAAGAATAAAATTATATCTGGTTTATTATACAACTAAACTGATCCCGTTCATGTGAAACACGAGTTAAACTATAATCGAAAATATTTCATCCATTTCACCAGGGAATAATCACGAAACATTCGAAATGAACCTTATAGAAAACAGAGAATTTCAGAAAAATGACTCAGCGTGAAATGGAAGGACTCCCGAAAATTCCAGGATATTCTTTTCCTAAAATTCACAAATTTCTGGGACTCGCAAAAACGAAACCTGAGGCGAATTAAAATTCCCCTTATTTTTCGTGCGTGTGATGTTGCTGTGGCGAATATTTTGAAATTAAATGGGCATAATTGACTCGTGTTTTCCTCGTATGACTTTTCTGCACAGTTTCCTTTAATTTCAGTGGTTTCATCTTAGCCTTGCGCCATTTCGGTGATTTACTGAAGCTTAATATGGAAAATTATATTTATTTTGACAACGAACGCGTTTAGCAAAAAAATTGTGTCACTGGAATGGATTCACCGCATTGCTCGAGGCTTTACCAAGTCTCTAAAACAAATTCAACCCAGAGCGAATTCTTTTCTTTTTCTAAACAATCTCAAGTATTTGTCACCACATAAATGCAAACAAAAAATAGAACCTATGACACTCATATTTTCAGGCGTTCGGTTAAATTCTTCGTGGATTTGACCCCTCAACACAAACCAGCAGCGGAATATTTTTTTCCTCCAATACGAAAATTCCATCAATTTTTGATTATTCCTGTTCGAGAAAAGATCCAGTTCGGGCAGCCTAAGACATCAACTCAATTTCAAATAAGCTCGTGGACGTGGGAAAGGAGGAATTTTGTTCAAGCCACACGATTCTCGTGCAATTCTTCGCATACAAAATTTCCGCAGAAATTGAAAATCGTGCATAATTACTTTCTTCAGTCATCAAGTGACGGAGCTTGTGATCGAGCGACAGCCGAAAAAAAAGAGCTTTCGCTGGCGAGTCGGCGAGAACGGTTTATTCCACTTATGTTCCAAATGCAATCTTCGATTTTCAATCATGAAATATGGAGGGAAACGAGCCGCAATTCATCTCAACAATTCGTTTCTGCATGCGAAAGTGACTCGCATTCAAGCCGTCTTGTGATGGCGACACCAGAACGAACTGTTTGCACCGCCGGAGAACAGAGCTAAATTCAATTTCAATCAATCAAAGAACCTCAAAGCATCGTTGGACATGATTAAAATTATGGAACGGAGAAAAAGCAACGGAATTGCTTTCGGAATACAATTTTCGTGTTATTGGGAAGAAAGTTTGTACGTGCCTCACAGGAGCCAACCAAAACTGCGTATTAATATCAACACTTGAAAAAAAGGTGATTCTTCAAAGTTAAGTCTTGAATATTTAAAGAAATGCCTCTCCCCATGAGACGTGAAATTAGAAAATTAATAAAAAAAATATATATTAACGGAACAAAAAGTACAACTCAACACGAAATCGAAGAATTTGCGATGTAAATATGTAATGGCGAAAACATTTGATGAAATCACACGTTTCCTAGACATTCCTTTCGCATCTTGAGTTTAATTATTTCGAAGATGCGTCACATGTAAATTAATCTGCAAAATGTATACAGAAAAATGAACAAATTGACACGTATATTGTTGTACAACCGGCATTGCTCCCGAGTTCTAGTGCAAAAATGCTCTTTCGTATTTTGCATGAGCGAAACGCTCGTTTTAGGACCCATCGAGTCTTCCTTGAATAAACCGGAAACTTTTAACACTCTAAAATGACTTTCCGTCAAAGGAATTACTATTTTTCTGTCCCAAAAAGTCCTGTTGAAAGAATATCCATCAGCACATTCCAATGGTCGGCAAAACATGAGAACTTTTGTGAGTTTTAAATGTGGAACTGAAGTATATTTACCAAACCTGGATGATCTTACATGACAAAATACAAGTGCCGATTTAAATACAGTAGGGGCTTGGCTGAAAAAAAAACCAGTCGGATCATGGCTGACCCAGGTAAGAAACATTGATAAGTTCAAATAAATAACTCCCAAAATGTTTGCATCATATCATGGGTGCCTTCAACCAGAGGAAACATTTTTTTCCTGCAAATAGTTCAGGTTCTAACCTCTTGATTACACAGTAAAATCTGGTAACAACAAAGTCATTGGGACACAGTTCAAATTACAATGAAAAATGTCTTATTAAGTAACTCACTCAACATTGCGGCCATTGGGCAGGGATCCAAATACAGTAAAAGATTTCTTTGTAAACGATTATTCAGTTTTAACGAGATTCATCACTACTGCAATGGGTTCAGCATCTAATTGGAGTTGACCACACTCAGATAAAATAATCTTGCTCTTCTTTTGGTGATCTGCATTCCACTTTTGTTTAGTTGGGCCTTGGAAGTAAAGTACCCTCAATTGCTATCTTTGCAGTACAGTTTCACATGTGGTTTGCCACCATTTTTCATTCATTTACAGTACTTTCTTCCTTCTTTATAAAGACACAAATTGCTGACAAGCAATGCTTATTGTTGAAATACAAGTTGTACATTCAGCAGATGTTCAATCATTTCCTAATAGCTCCCTATGTCGCATTCTTAGAAGATTCCATTGGAAAATAAGAATTACAAACATTGCTTAATCCAAGGCTTTCTACCTCAAACCTCCGTAACTGAAATTTCCTGCAGGGCATTTGGCTAATATTTTATCAACACATGCATGTTCTGACAACGCTTCATTTCCTTTGAAATACAGGTGAACCTTGATGTCGAACCTCCTTGAGTCAAATTCCTCACTAAGTTGAATTTTTTGCAAGCCCCTGTCTGAATTCGCTAAGAATCAATACATTAAAAAATCTTCCCAATTTGAAGGTTGTTTATCTAAAACCTCTGGAAGTTGAATTTTTCTGAGGCATTCTGGCTATTATTTCCTTGAAATATGAACAAGAAAATGATTAAAACAAATAATTTGATCCATCTTGAAAGGAATTGAAAGACAAATAAAGTAAATGAACCCCTGCCTCAAAGTTCAG
Source organism: Notodromas monacha (assembly GCA_905338405.1). Classification (NCBI taxonomy): domain Eukaryota; kingdom Metazoa; phylum Arthropoda; class Ostracoda; order Podocopida; family Cyprididae; genus Notodromas; species Notodromas monacha. Next base: position 44,357 of record CAJPEX010001285.1, on the reverse strand, counting down.
CAAAGTGTAAACTCATTAAAGAGCAAGTTTAGGCAAAGAATATCCTCATGTATGATTATCCACACTTCCACACTTCTCCTCACAACAAAAGTGTTTGTTTCCTCAATTGGAAACAACCAAAAATCAAAACCTCCCCAATTCCAATTTTTTTCCTAGTCCCTAGAAATTCAACTATTCATCAAGTTACCACCACAAAAATGCTAGCTTAGCCCGTGGAAAAAAAAAACTATTAGAATAGAGCACAGCTAAGAAAAAGGTCCTCGTCCTCCAATGAGGTGACCTCTCGACCAAAGAGCGAGCTTACAGCCATGGCAACCCTGCGAGCCCATTCCCCGAGTTTGAAAAATACTTCGCTTCTCATTTTTGATGAGAATACGAGCAAAAACGCCAAGACTGAAATATAAACTAATTAGTTGTCAACATTTAGGCTAAGGAAGAATAGTGAAAAGGGGTCTTGTGGTTTGGCAGGGTTGCCGTAGACGTACGGACTCTGTCTCTCGCCACGAGATTATCTCTAGTGGACAAGTACCTGAGAATTGCATATAATTATTCGTCGCAGCTGAACGCGCATACAATAAGAACACAAATTTAGAAGAAAAAAATCAGGGCGCAGAAGTAATCAATCACTGCATCGACACTGTGTAAATAACGAACCCAACCCTCAACTAAAGCATTTCGACTTTCTAAATCTAATTCAAACCGCCTACATAGGAACTAATTTTTGCAATAAATGTCAAAGTTCTTTGCAAAAGCAAACAAACCGATCTCACATGAAGCATCTAAACAGGGAGATTCGAACAGCATTTCAGTTGGTGTTTCCACCAGTTTTTCGGAACCCCGGGTTGTAGAACATTTTAGCGGCCTTGTCCTCTCTCGTAAAGCAATCTCTGGGGCCCGTTACACGATGCGTGTTTTTCCCCCTCTAAATAATAAAAAATAAAAAGGTACCCAAACCCTCCCCAGCAATTTCATTTCTTTCTTCTTCTTCTTTACTTTTCTTTACGATCAGGGGGTTTTCTTCGCCCCCCGACAACGGCATATTTTTGCCGGTCGCCGAATCGGCTCTTGAAGACACACGGGTATGTGGAAAACGCGACCCGAAAAAATTTCTTGTCCGCGCCAGGGGGCCTCGGGACTTATTTTCGAAACCCCCGCGCGTCCTTGAAGATGACAATCGAATAAAGAAGGGAGAAGAATGTGCCCTAGGATTTTTCCTGATGACACCCCCGCCAAGGATGAGAGAAAGGATTCAGCAATTTTTTATTTCATTTTTTGGCGAAGGAGAAAGGGGGAAAAGAGTGGGGGGGAGATGTCGCGAGGAAACGGTGCTTTTTCGACAGGAAGAGGGGGCCCCTGAGGGAAAATTGGCAGTCCTTTACCGCTGCCCGAAGCAATTTTATTTTTCCTGCTCCTCTACGTGGAATTCGTCTCGCCCTTTGCCGCATTTGCAGCCACGTGAACCCATCGCAAAAAAAAAAATGAGAGGAAGAGACCCGCTCCTGAAGCACCGAAACAGCACCCATCCTCCAGTGCTTCACCGGGCCAGCATCACAGGAAACAAATTCCGCGAATTCGCCGAAGCCATTTCAATCAACGCCGCATTTTCCAGGAACTGATGACTTCATTTGAACGCGACTCTTATTCGAATTTGCAGTTGGACTTGGCAAGGCAAATGTGTGCTTCAGTCACGGAAAATCTGCAATTCAATCATGCGAAGATAATCGAAAATGAAATTATCGTACCTGTACCAATTTATCTCCTGCCTGCCATTTATTGAGATATTCAGCGAGTGTCTGAAACCAAGGCCGAAACTAACCTCCATTCAATATCGGAACCGCACTTTCAAATCAGCGGACACACGTTCCTGGCTTGAAATTTTATTACATGACGGAGCACAGAAACAAATTCGGTTTTAATAATCCTATGTTTCATTTTTCAATTGCTGAAAGATTGGGTATTTACGAAAATTCCCCAAGATATTTTCTAAAAAGCGACCGCGTGTTCACCCAAAAATCTCAATAGTTTTCATCAAGAAATGCAGAACATATCCTGGAAACCCGAAATCCGCAAATTAAATTTACCACATTCACCACTACATTCACAGGTTCCGGTAATTAACGTCAGTATTTCCTGGAGTTTCAAATGCAAATTCGGGTCAGAAAAACGCAGTAAATCCAATAAAATGAATTGGTTAACGACACCGTCCTCCGCCCGCGCGGGAGGAACCATTCCTTCCCCCTCGTCCGAAATTGTTAAAAACTGTAAATTATTTAGGGGAAAAAAGTACAAAATGACACTTCCCGAGGAGTTTGGCAGGCAGGCAATCTTGTGCAGCAATTCCGGAATTGCACCGAACCCCAGATGAGCAGATAGCAACGAACGATGAGACGAAAAGCCCCGGGAAAACGAATATCCCGTATTTCAACTAACCGACATTCACGGACAAATTCTCGGTTCTTTTTTTTTCGTCTTCCTGGGACTGAAATGTTCAGCTTCTGAACCAAGTGGAACATCATTAACGAAAAACGCTACAAATCACGGCCTTTTTCTCCACCCCTGCCTGAACGGAAGTCCGTCAATAAATTTGAAACAAATACAACGAAACAGCGTTGTAATATTGTTCACATATTAAGCGATAGAATTAGTGCTTCTTTTTTCATATCCTTCAGCAAAATTACCATGAAAAAATATACGTTTTTTGCGAGACAAGATGAGCAGTTTTGGAAAAATGGATTGCACCATGAGACCCTGGCGAAAAAGAAAACACGGAGTTTCGAATTCGAGACTCGGTTGTGAACAATGGAGAAACGACGAAGAAATAGTAGAATATCGAGGAATACGAAAAAGTTATATAAATTGTCAAAATGGTCTTTTCTAACTATTGTCAAAATCAGTGCGCAGCAAAGCATTGGAAAAGTACCTGCGCACGTTGGTTGGAAATTGCAACAAAAAAAAAAGGTTTCATCTCAACACACACAATAAAAAAAAGGCTGGAAAACGAACAAGTTTCAGAGATAGAAATCAAGGCCAGACGACACTGCAAGATACCGATTCCCCCCTTTTTTCAATTTTTCACGAATCAAAAAAGGTAATACTGTATATACTGTATATATACACACACGCAGGCAATATATTTATTTTATTTTTTATCGCGCACAGATATACACGTACATATACAGCGGCTGGAATCCCGGAGATAATTTCCACGCCGCGTGATGGTAATATCATAAGGGCAATTAAGTCGGTCAAAACTGGTTCGTCTATATGGGCAGTGGGTGACGACACACGCACGCGATGGATTCACATGTTGGGTGCGTTCCGTGTTTCCACCACATATTTCACGCGGAATTCCCGGCGGGCTTTTACGCCATCCGCTGCTGCTGCCTTTTGTCCGGGTCAAAAGGCCACCAACACCAACTCCTCCTCCTGTAAACTGTATTCTTTTTTTTTTCTCCCACCCCTCACATTTACACCTATCTTTAAAATGTGGTAGTTGGTCAAGATTAGCTTCGTTTTCCCCGACTCAAGAAAAGTGCTGCTGCTGCTGCTGAAGGCGTGTTTCGCCAAGTTCAATCAACAGCCCCCCCGGGGATGATGAGGAGGATGCAATTATTGCACCAATTTCTTTCCTTCGTGTTTTGATTCTTCCGCGTGTTCGCCAGAACAAATCATCACTACCACGGAATTCAAGCCTTCAGAAGTTATCCTTTTAAGGCACTGCTGCTGCGGATATGCATTAAATATTACGGCTGAAAAACGTGTCGCGGCTCGCAAGGACACAACGGTGCGTTAATATACCGTAATTACTGGAACGCAACATAAGACGCACCTTCTCGCGAAAATCGGCGTTTTGAGATAAAAAAAAAAAGAAAGAAAAACACATTTAAAGGGTGCGCCATGTACAGTAATTGCGGGACAGGACTCGACCGACTTCACGCATTCTGACCAATTGAATATCAAGAGCAGATGAAAAAATGCAAATGGAACGACCCATCACTGCGTTTTTCAATTTGTTACGAGAAAACGCGTGTCCGACTTCTGATTCGTGAAGGATAAGAAGATCAACACTCTCGCAGTAAAGAAAAAATAAAATAAAACTCGGTGATTCTGGAGTAAAATCAAGTATTATTTGCTCTGCGCTTCAAAGCAAAATTTCCGAGGTAAGACTGTAAAAAAAAAGTCTTCCAGTCCATCAGAGTCTTTTCACAAATTTTGTCATTGTAGTTTCTCCGAGATTGACCTCCTTGACCAGCAAGTGTATAATCCCAGCGATTCAAGAGCATCATTCCGTGCAAAACGCAGCTCAAAATAAAACGTAAATTTGATTGCACCAAGAAACTAATTCTTGTGCCACACACATTCAACTAAGATGCTACAGTCTTTCAGCTAAAATGGCAAAAAATGCCTCTCCTTCGCAGATTGGCTCGAATCCTAGGCCCCGCGTATAAACTAGAAAATGACGACACACGAGCACCATAAACTAAATTTCGCAAGCAGATGCAAAACTTGAATTTGAAATATCACTATACGCATGTCAATAAGGGTGTGCGCTTCGGAACAAGCGATAGGGGGGAGTGGGGATAAAAGAAAAAAGGGGGAGGGTACTGATGACACCGAGAAAACGGAGCGCGTCGTCGGAAGACAGTGATTGGCTGGTGACACTTGGAAGATGGGAGAGCCGAAACATGGCTGTCGATTGATTCTCGGACACTACACAAACAACACGACGATGATGTTGAATGAATGAAAGTGCAAAGACAACATACCTTTTGGCTTCGTCAATGAATGGTCGCTTCTCCGTCTCCGACAGAAGCTTCCACTCGGCGCCGAGTCGCTTGGAGATCTCAGAATTGTGCATCTTGGGGTTCTCCTGCGCCATCTTCCGACGCTGGCCCCGAGACCAGACCATGAAGGCGTTCATCGGTCGCTTCACCCGATCCGCGTCTTTCAAAGAACTAGCCGACTTTCCACCACCACCTGACTGCTGTTGTTGTTGTTGTTGTTGCTGCTGCTGCTGCTGATGATGATGTTGCTGCTGCTGTTGCTGGAGATGCTGCTGCTGTTGTTGTTGGTGTTGCTGCATGTGCTGCTGCAAGTGGTGCATGTGTTGCTGCAAGTGGTGCTGGGTGGTGGGCGAGTTGTCGCCGCCGCCGACGACTTGGAGCGGCGAGAGTTGCTGGTGGTGCTGCGGCGACAAGTGGGTCTGTCCGGGCACCACGCCACCAACACCACAAAGCGAAGAAGGAGAACCCTGTTGTGGGTACGGCAGGTACGGTGAAGCCCCGCCAGCTGGCCCGGGCTTCACGTCTGCCGCGTCCATCGTCAGCATCCTCGCGTCCGACGAGAATGGGTACGAGGACGCGTACGACTCCGTTTCTGCACTCGTCGTTGTGTCGGAATTCTGGCCAGCAACGAATTCTCCACGTTATCGCGAGAAAATTAAATTTGCAACAAAAAAAAGTGGCAGCCGATTTTTTTTTTATTCTTTTTTTGCACTGCTTCACTCGGCCGCCGTCACCGCCGCCAAAAAAAAATGGAGACCTTTAGCCAACTCCTCCTCCACCGCCTCCTGAGTGTATATATGTATATAAGTCCCGGCCTTGTCCGGAGTTTCTTCTCCTTTTTCTGCCTTTATTTTCGTAGTAATCTTCTTCTTCTTCCTCTTCGTATATTCTTCTAGTTGTTTCCCCCCAACACCACACCCAGAGGTTCGGGTGAAAATAAAAAACGAAAACAACGGTTCCACAGGACCGCAATGAACCAACGAACCCTTCTCGGATTACTGCGTCTCTCTCTCCTTCAAGGAGTCGCTGCCGAATGCTCACTTCCGTCGACGACCTTCGGATTTATTTTTTCGCTTCTTCTTCTCCTCCTCCCTGTGATGACACACACACAAGAAAGAAAAAAAGGAACAAGGAAAATTTGAGACATGGACTTCTTGATTTAACTTGATCAAAACAAGACACACTCGAGTAGCACGAACGACGAAACCGGGTTGAGCACATCACCCAGAAAAGCAAGAAAAGTTTCACTTTGCAAATCAACTTGGTCAGGTTAAATCGTCCGAGAACCCGAAGAACTCGTTTGCCATGATGATGACGAACTGCCAGTCGTCGTATCTTTCGCTGCAGCAATAGTTTAAAACGCATCGATTTGACTTGAAAAACTTGGTAAAGCGCCGGGATGTTCTGTTATAAAACCTGCGTTTTTAGGAAAATAATGTATTCAACATTGCAGAAAACCTCGCATTTATGATCGACTGGCAGTTTTAATAAGGTCACGCTGATGCCACAGAGTTCCCATGAAATGCTCCGAACATTAAACAAAGTATGAATTAAGAGCGCCGGTTAATTGGCAAAATACTGGGTACAAATTGCGCCAGAAACAAAAGCGATAATCTGCCTTGAAATATTATTGGGGGGGGGGGGATTTTTGAATCCCTTGGAACCAATCAAATGAAGTTGTATCTTCACTATAAATTTCACAATACTTCTTAATGAATGTGGTTATATTTTCACTATAATTAGTCAAACGAAGTAGTATTTTCACTAGAAATTGCACTCTTCCTTTGGTGTATTTTCACTCAATGGAACTATGTATTCGCTCATATCTACCAAAAATTTCAACTGATAGTGTGCCAGAAAAATCACGAAGCATCACCAGAACAAAAGTTGTTCAAATTCTTTCCAGAGAAAGTTGTATCGTCCTGATCTCGTCGAAAAAACGATGAATTGCCGTAATCAAACTTTTTGATGGTTTTCAAGTGAAAAATGAGCATAAAAAAATACACTCGCCATTCCTAACCCGACTTTAATTGCAAGGTGTTCGTGGAGTATTCCAACGACAAGCATGAACATTTTTCGCAGAATTTCTCTGATCAACAAAACAGTACAGCATAAAGAACCATGCTGTTATTTATAAATGATAAACTTGAGTCGCATGATTCTGCGGATTCGACTGATCAATTGAAGAAGCGGTTCACCACACAATTGTCAAAGTTTGGCATTGTTGCACAGATGAAAAGAAATGGATGCGATTCGTTGAATCCGCATAAACACGTCGACGTATGTACATTAATATCGCATGATCGTCCACGGCTTTATCACAGCATCTCGTCTCCTGATATCGCCTTCTATTAACTCGGAGAATTTACAAGTATTTTTCTTTAGAACTTCTGGATAATTCTACGTGTTTATAACAGCGGAGAAAAAAAAAGCTTCTTCGAACTATCGACGACGAATCGCGACTAGCAAAATTTCAGCGCGAGAAGAGAGCTCGACAAGTCAGAATTCGTAATATGAAAAAAAATAATAATAATTCCGGTCGGAGCGGAAAAGTTCCCGCAGATTCCGATCAGCAAATGTAAACCAGTAATGCGAGAAATAAAGAGACACACGCGGTTTTCACTATGTTTCCTGGTTCACGTGTTCAATCTCCCCTCTCTGCTTCATTCAACCCCCTTTTCACTTCACTTCCGCAGTTGTAAGTTTTGACCAGCACATGAACTCACTTCGGAACGCAACAGTTCTATCATGTAAATTATGTTCGTCCGTGTGTCGAATAAAACGAACGGATTGGGGGGGGGGGGTAGTTAAATAGAGAAACGATGGCTCCTTCAACCACTTTCATCACGGATCGTCAGTGGAATGAGAGGCAAAATGAAATTAAAGATATTGAGCACGGAACAAGAACTTCGATGTTCACGAAACAACCAGGTTGATGCTGACGAAATTCGCGTGATATAATGTTCATCCTGAAATATACCATTCAGTAAATTAAGAATATGTAAAGAATATACATGCGATACTCGTGGTGGACCAAGTTACATCGAAGTTGAATGTCTTTGAAGGATGGAAATGGTATGATGACCAGAACCGCTTATTTCAGATTAAATGATAAAACACCCCCTAAAAAAAGGCCGCTGTTCAGTTTTCTAAGTCTTGAATAATCAAAACGATTTTTCCTTGCTCATTTTTTTTCAATGTTACTCCTCTAATGGAAGGCATCTCACCAAGTAAGAAACCACTTCCCGGTCGTCTTGATTTTAAAGGAAATATTTGCATCCGAACTCAAAACAAATATACTGTATTGAAACAATTGCATGGAAAAACCGACACATATTTTTCAAGTTCATAGAAACCGACAGTTCACTGATTGAAAGGTCCCCCTCAGCTATTCGTGTTACAATAGTGGTGGTGGAAATGCGGAAACAGACACAAGAGGCCACTTGACTAAACCTCTCGACACTCGCACTTCGAGTGGGGTGGGGAGGATGACAAAGAGAGACAATCGCCATCACCAGCTGACTGCAGAGTTTGATGCAATATTTGGAAGAAAAAAAAGGGGGGATACGAGACACGCAGGGGATGATGTTACCTGTGCCGATTTAATCAACTGCAGGACATTCAGATTACCCCGTGACCGATTTCAGGCTCAACTTTATTTGAATAGGATGAAAGCAGGATTTTTTTCTTGTGCTCCTCTTTCTCTCGCGCTCTCTCTCTCACACACACACACACACACACACAAACGCACATTTACACATCAGCTCGCGAAAAACGATGGGAATACGCGTAGCCCTTTCACACGGACGAGCCGGGCTGTGAATGCGCCCGAGACTGCTTTAGAAATCCGCGGGGCCATGCGTTTCTTTGTCCGTCCGCGCGGGAGTGGGGCCTCGCGCGCGGGGGAGGGAGGGAGTGCGGTGCCCTGTACATGCCTGCATGTGCTAGTCTGTGTGCGCGAGAGGGTGTGTGTGTGTGTGTGTGTGTGTGCACTCGAGCTCCGCCCCCAGCGCGGTGTCTGCGGCCCAATCACGACGTCGCGCGACGGATCTCCAATCCAAGGCCGGATTCGCCAGACCGCGTGGCTCCCTTCTTTTTTTCCTTCTTTTCTTCGTGGCTTTTTTTTCTAAATCTTTCTCGCGTTCTTCTCCTTCCAGCCGCGCATTTTCCCTTGGTATTTGGCGCTGCTGCTGCTGCTGCTGGGGAGCATTCCTTGTGGCTATTTGTTTTATTTTCCTCCTTCGTCGTCGTCGTCGTCGAAGTCCGTCGTCCCAGCAAAACCGCCACCAACGCTCGACCTGGTTTGAGCGTACGAACGTGCCTGTCTGTCTTTCAGGCGTCGCCTGGCTAGTGTTTCCCGCCCTGTGTGTGTGCAGCAGAGCTTCGCTGAGGACTAGCACAGCACACGGGATGATCATCAATTTATCGCCGGGCAAATCACCACTCTCGCCAATATTTATACGATACAAATTAATGATCATCAACAATCCGGGTTGAAGACAATCACGAATTCATCCGCAACCGATTCAATCATCGGTCGATCAGGAGGGGGAAAATCTCGCCATTTATACGCGGAACAATACAGACTATTGAAGCCGTTGTTTGAGGGGTCAGAAAAATCACAATGCTCTATTTAGCATTCATTGCGGAGACAAAAGGTGCGTCTTAAACCCCTTCACATCTTGATTCAGGCATTTAACCATCATCAGGGGTGAATGACACCCGCTATTTTAAAAGACACCGGCCAGAAGTTTGAACCTGGGGAACGTCGAAGCGTACGAAACTTTGTTTATTCTAATCACCACAATACTTCGAAAAAAATCAATTTTAAATATGTTTCCGACTCCAGTAGTGAACGCGAAAAGAGGTACGCGAGGATTCGGAGAATGATGGAATCTTTCGGTTCGATAATTCGAAAATTATCCGCCAGTCGATATTTCCGAAAACATAACCTTGAAAAAACGGCGTGTGATCTCGCTGATGCACGATGGCAAAAAGGCAACGAACAATCGAATAACACGTGTTCCCTTTTTTGGCACGATGATCTGGTTTGTTCTACGTACTAAACACGGCGGAATACGCTTTTACAAAAATGAGACATGATAAAAAAAACTGCGAGGACGGATGATTCATTGCCATTTCGGACATTCAACCTGGCCGATTCGACGTCTAGAAGAATAATTTTAGCACAAACATGCACTTGCGAGATTCATCCTAAGACGCGATCAAAAAAAAAGAAAACCGAAAAATGCACGTACCAACCAAATTCCCGGAAATCTGCGAATAATCCTCAGTTTTCTCGATGGGTTATTTTCCATCTGTGACTGGTACATGTGCAGATAAATTCTAAATGCGACGCAGGTTTTGCCGATTATTATCCTCATTTCGCCACTTGGGTTCTTGAAACTCCTTTTCTTTCGTCTTTGTTTACTTTACTTAGGATTTGAACCCATGTGTGCCTTATCGTATTCGATTGAATACCCGATCAACCCCGAAATTCAGCTTCGAAAATTGAAATGTGTCTTTTTAATCAATGGCGTCATCCATTTGACCACGCCTTATATACGTGTAGGTCGTTATTACAGTATTATGCTAAAATCACAATAGAAGTGACAAATTTCGTTCCAATAGGAAAACCCCGTGAATTGAAATTGTCTGAATCAAATCATGTGATCAACGACCAAGAAGTTTGAAACTTGATTTTTATTAAATGAATGTCCTGGACGCTTTTCAAGTTGGGACTGAATGGTATTTAGGCAATACATTATAAACCTGAAATTGGGAAAGTATTGAATATACAAGTGAGACCCCCAGATGTGGACATGATTGGTGCATCAAGAGTGTCCCTAAGTTGAATTCTCCTTAAGTCAAGTCTTGTTTTCCCATAGACTTACTTTATACAAATTTCAATTGGTGTTTTTTGAAAGAAATATTCTTAAGAATTTCAAGAAAAAAATTGTTTGCAACTTGAATTTGATTCAGTGAATATATTTTCAACTCAATAAGAGCACATGGATCATTGAATAGTGTATCTCTGTACTGCGGATTGAGATGCTGGCATCTATACAAACATAAAATTCAAGTCACAAAGAGAGAAGGAAGTCCCTTCATGAAATAGGTAATTTTTTTAATTAGCTGAATAGATGGGAAAATGATGGGAGAAATGACAAAGAATTTTTCTTTCGTAAATCTCAGGGTTGGAAATATCTCTTTCTTGCAATCAGGCCAAATAAAAGTCAATTTTTGTGAAATTTATTGCCAATTGTATTATGCAATGCTGTCCTCAGATGAGTCAGTATCTGTATATGGGGCCTTTGTAATGCCCTTTTATTGAAAAATAATTGTCTCCATGTCAAATTGTCCTCATGTAAAGTTGTCTGCATGTGGGGGTCTCACTATACTGTATAATGAAGTCGTTTCTTGAAGTATCTGATGGAACAACGCTGTTTCCATTTTTGCTGCACTGAAAAGAATGCGTTTTTGTAATTCTAGTACAGTATCGTTTTTGTCACTCGGCGATATTTAAAATGTTCTTGCGGCAGAAATATTATTTACAATGCACCTGAAAAATTTTCGTGAAACCTAGATTCCTGAGAGTGAGAATATATTTTGAGTCTTGAGACACTATGAAAGGAAATTTCGGTGATATTTTACGATTCATGGAAAATTTTGACAACCGATTAAAAAAAAAAAAACTGACGCATCCTCGATTCAAGCTCAAGCCGATGTCCGGACGGTCGTAAAAAACACGTTTTAAATGTCGCAGAATCGAGACGGAAAAGAAAAATAAGAAGGAAAAAAATACGAGGCTTGGAAAGCTTTGAAATATACAGTAATCTATGGGTCTTGTATGTACTGTACTGTAACACATGCAGTGTACTGTACAAAGTATATTCGAATAAATTCGGTACTGTTCTGCGTGCGATGGAATCTTTCGGTCCTCGTCCGCGTGGCCGTTTTCCTCCTTTTTATTTTCTTGTGTTCCTGTTCGACCTTCTTTATATATATATTTTTTTTATTTTGGCCAGCCAACCTTCCTTCCTTCCGTATTCCTTAACCTTATGCCTTGTTCTGTCCTGTCCTGTCCTGTCTTGTGCCTGCGTGCGACAGATAAGATGCGACGGATTGGAGGCCCACTCTTGTTTCCCTCCGCCTCCACGGTGTCCTGTGCCCATGTGCCGTTGGAGGAGACCCGATGCATGATGGTTCTTCTCTGGGGAAAACGGAATGTCGTGTGTGTGTGTGTGTGTGTGTGGAGGGGTTGCCTCTCTGTCGACCATGCTGTCGTCGTCGTCATTGCTGACCACTGATGACGCGCCTGCTGTCTTCAGCCCGACGCCTTTTTTTTTTCTTTCTCTTTGCCTTCAAAATGGAAGGCTTGTATATACTACGAGAAGCGTGGCTCACTCTGATGATGGAGATGTATTAGAGATAGCAACGCCACCTTTGTTATTCGGGTTTCTTTTGTTTAAAATAAAATTACCGGGAATGAGTCGAGTGCGACTCGTGCTACCCAATGACCTCGATCAAGTTGAGATGTGTTCGTTTGAAGAGAGAGAAAAGAACCCCCGTTGTGTTACATTTTTTTATACTGCGAAATACTTCCATTTCTTCCAAGAATAAGATCTAATACTCAACTGATGAGTATTGATTCATTTCTCTGAAGTGCATCGTTTGATCAAAGTTTCGCGGGTATAGAAAAGCTGCTGTTTCTGAAATTGAACTCGCCTGAAAATTTCTGGTGTTGTTTGACTCATCGGGAACAATAACGCGATCGCAAAAGGTTGGATACACCTGGTAGATTAGTCTAATGTGATACCACATGTAGAAGGGTACTGATGATGGACAATATTGAACAAAATAATGTCACTTTCTCCAGTGTAAGACACTCAATGCAAATGATTTTCTAGCAACCCTGGTTGGTCCTACGATATAGGTACTGCACAGTTTTGCTCGAGAATAAAAATGTACTCAACAGTTTTCCCAAATACTGTATGTTGGATTACTGTACTTTCATGTTGAATACGATGTTTCCATAGTCTTTAATCGAAAATTTTTCAATCATTTCTTACATGCTTGGCAAAGAAATGTACAACGACATCCAATAAAAAACAATTTCCTTCTGATTTAGCATCACAAAAACAGCTATGCGGAAGAAAACCACCCAATATCTTGATACTTCGGCCCAAAATCAAATTCAAAAGGCAAAAATGTGCAGCCAAAGCAGATATTCATGTAAAATATTGCATTTTAGTACAGATTAATTAAACCACCAAAAGAAACAAAATATGAGCCAGTTTTGGGAAATACCAAAGAAAGTTCACGTGTTGAAGAGATTTCAAATCTTTAAAAAAATCGGTAAATTTTTCAATTTTTTTCATACAGATTTATTGTTTAGACGTCTATAATAAGCTCCATTATTTAGGTTGTTATTTGTCGAGACTTCTTCAGAAAAATGTTTTCCAAGTGAGATCGTGAATTAAATTGGGATGGTTGTGTTTGGTCAGATTCCATATGTCAGTATGTTTCGTTAGAAGTTGATTTTGTCAACAAAACATTTCTTTTTTACATTCCGTATTCAGTCTAGGAAAACTGGGTGCAACTGCAGATCTGGTATGCGGTCATGTTTCTGAGCAAATTTCCCATACAGACAATCAAGGTTCACTTGATATTTTTTCTATATTTGAGGGAAAACTCTATAGCTTTTTTTGTTTGAAAAGCAACAAAGGGAATTGGAGATGCATGGAACCGAAGTACAGTACCCACGGTGGTGTCCAGCACTTATTGGCAACCCCAAGATCATCACAACTAATCACTGGATGATCAGGAATAGCCCATCCAGATCAACATGGCCAGGTAACAAGGGGGAAACAATTATCCCCTCTGTCTGCAGCAGTATAAAGTGCCCAGCTGATCCCAACAACAACGCTAAAAAAAAAGTCTTTGCTGCAGCAACACTATACAGGTGAACCTTGATAAGTCAAACCTCCCTAAGTCAAATTTTTTTCAAGTCCCTGTCTGAATCCCCTTAGAATCAATACATTAAAAACCTCCCTCACTCAATTTTCTTTTCTCTAAAACCTCTGTAAGTTGAATTTTCAGAGGCCTTCTTGTTATTATTTCCTTTAAATAAGAAAGAGAAAATGATTAAAACAAATAAGTTGATGCATCTTGAAAGGAATTGAAAGACAAAAAATAGCAAGTGAACCCCTGCCTCCAAGTTCAGGAATAATAAGGTATAAACTGATTGAGGAGCTAGTTTTGGCCCAGAATATCCTCATTCTCATTTTCAGCACTTTTTTTTCATTTCTCCTCAAAAGAGAAGTGTTTGTATCCTCAACTGGAAACCTCCAAAAATCAAAACCTCCCCAAGTCAAATTTTTTTCCTGGTCCCCAGAAATTCAACTTATTATAGACTTTATAGAGGTTCAACTGTAGTAGTACAGTAGTATGGTTGTGGCAATACACAATACAGTATAGAAGAAGAAGTAGTCAGTGTGTCTGTGGGTCAAGTTCAAGCTCTCTTGTGCTTCTTGTTGAGCTTGTCTAAAAGGCTTTGTATTGTACATGGGCTAGTGCGGGGAATGACGCTTGCTGGGGAAGTCAGTACAGTATACTGTATAGAAGAGGGGCGGAGGACGACAAAAGCAGCGGCTTGAGGCAATTGCGAGCATTGTCCGCGGGCGCGAGGCTTTGTGAACCCGCTGAAAAGACCCAGGCTCGGAAATAGGCCGAAATCTTCCCGTGAATGCCGATTATGATGTAACAATGCGCCATTGGTGGGGTGGTGGTGGTGGTATAGAGTGGGTGATGCGGTGCTTGCAGCAGTTGCATGGTGCTGATGGGAAGAAAAGAAAGACTGGCTGACTGACTGACTGACTGAGTGAGTGAGTGAGTGGTGAATGAGTATATAGAAACCCGCTTGCATTCAACCTCCCGGCTGCTGTTTCAAGTTCACGGGCGTGTATTGACCAGCACCAAACAACGGCACTTGTCTGTCTGTCGCCAATTCATCCATCCATTCCATTCTATTTCATCCCGCCCAACAGCTGTTCCCATTCTAAACACACACACACACTCATGTCCCGGCACGTGAATTACTCGCGATTGCGCATTTAACGCATGCCGAACTGCTGTGCAACAACAAAAGGCTATCATAACCATAGACATGAGCCTGTTGCTTTTTTGCTCATGTTCATTCTGTATTGCACTTGTTGGCCTAGCTCTGATGAATGTACATTACAGTGAAATCTTTTTTTTTTTGCCAGGTGAGCAATGAAAAGAAAAATTTAAAATGAGCAAGTTAATTTTCAGTTTATATTCCTGCTCTCTTTATATATACAGCAGGAGTAATATTCCCATAGACTTACATTGAATAATTTTTCATTGGTGTTTTATGGAAGAAATATTCTTCAGAATTACATGAAAAAAATGTGTTTGCCGCTTGAATTTCATTGAGTGAATATCTTTTCAACCCAATAAGAACAGTTGGTGCATTGAATAATATACAGCTGTACAGTTCATTGAAATTTTGGCATCTGTAAAAAAAACATCCAAGTCACAAAGAGAGGAGGAAGTCTATCTGTGCTATAGTTATTTTTTTTAATTAGCTGAATTGATGGGAAAGTGATGAGAAAAGTACCAGAGCATTTTTCTTGTATACTTCTTATTGTTGGAAATATCTGCTTCTTGCATTTATGCCAAATTAAAATCAATTTTCCTAAAAAGTTTTGCAAATTTTATCATGCAATGTCCTCATATTGAGTCAGTGTCCATATGTTGGGCCTTTTTTATGATTTTTTTATTGAGAAATAAATGCCCATATGTTGAATTGTCCCAATGTCAAGGTGTCCGCATGAGGTGGTCTCACTGTACTTCCCTGTCCCGTTTTATTCTAGTCTCTCTCTCTCCACCTCTTCTTCTCCATCTCTCTCCATCCCTTCTGCGTGCCACTACTGCAAAGTGACACACTTTTTATACCCTAAATGCCTAAAACCTTGGTTGATTCATGCAAAAAATTAGTATTCTAGAACAAAATCAACGGTGTCAAAAATGACTGAGAAGTCATCTTGAATTGCCATTCGAGCATATTTATTGAAATATCACGCCTAGCTATTCGAACGAGCGCCATTATTGAAAATAAATAATTATGGGAAGGGGATTAAGTTTAGACCCCCAACACCCTTCAGTTTTCTTCATACAGAAGATATCCGCTTTTGTTAAGCTATTGAAAGAATATATATTATTGCTGGTGAAAGAATAGTTTCGTATGATGCAGGGTTAAAGTCGATGCACTAAATTTGAATATGATATTACGGTGCCTTCTTTTAAATGTCAGAGAGATACATTTTAGTGGATCTTTTTTGGCGTTTCATGAAAAATCCGGGGTACATAAAAAAAGTTAATCAATTTCGGCCCGAAAATTGATCACAAAGAAGAACTGGAGCATTGCACCAACAAAAAGCACTAGATTTCTTCCGTAAACGCATTCTTGTGGGATGCTCATTTAAATCCTGAATCAAAACTACTACAATACTTTGTACGGTATGTGCTTCTATTATTGTTAACAGGCTTCTCGCGACTATATGGCGTGGTTGGCAATTTTACTCGCGGCACAAATAAAGTTTCTGTCACATTCTGACAGAAATTGTTCTGTTTTTCTTTTTAAATCACCAAAACGTGATCTAATTATGTTCTTCGTGCAAAGAAGAATCAACAGTATATTGCCATTAATCACGAATTCAGTGCTTTCCTTTGTTCTATACAAACACACGCAGTTTTTCAATAGAAAATTCTGTGATCCAAATGATCAACAACAGTAGGGAAAAAAGTTCCAAGAATCCCTTACATCCATCATTAACAAGTTCTATTTTAGCATTTTCGTGTGTAACCGGAGAATACCATATTAATTTGGGTTTCGTTTTTTTTTTAAGTAATACTGCAGTTGAATTGAAAATGATGATTGTAAAAATGCATTCGGTCCTTTTCTGAACTACAAAAGCCCGTTCTCGCGTGTTCAGATGAAGTCGGCCGGGATCCCGGTAATTTTTATCTCCTCACCTGACAAGCCTTGTTCTTGAGATAATTAAGAAGATGAACTAGCCGGAGGAATGTAAATTGGAGCCAGAAAGGAAACGCGTGAATGATGGTTGCGTTGGATCAGGCAAAAGAGCGAGCACGCCGAGCAAACGCAATTAGCGACTGAGGAATGTCCGGGATTTAAACCTGGCCCGACGAGGAACCGAGCTGATGGACCAGCAGAGGAATGAATGAAACGTGTGCCGGTGTAGCAGCAGCAGCGACAGTCTGGCAAACAAACGAACTTCAAGGAGGAAGCAAAAAAAAAGTGGGCAAGTTCCCCGAATATTTCACGTGCATGCAGCAAAGTGATAGTATGCTGGTGAAAGTGTACAAACATCTTCCTGAAAGGGTGTGTAGTTGTTTGAAAAGTGTAAAGATACATTTTTTATGATTGACTGCTATATGCAGCTGCCACAAAATGAAGAAGCATTTTTTTCTATGCATCACCAGTGGTTCAAAGCAAAAGGAATTTCCCTTGTAAATATATATACAGTGAGACCCCCACATACAGACACCTTGACATGCAGACAATTTGGCATAGGGAAAATCATTTTTGCAAAAAACAATTAGTAAGAAAGGCCCAACATGAGGACACTGACCCAACATAGGGACATTTCGTGATACAATTGCAAATACATTTCTGACCAAATTACAAGGAACAGATATTTCCAACCCTAAAATTGATTTAAGGCAAGTTCTTGGGCATTTCTTTCACTAATTTACCATCCATTTAGCTAATTAGAAAAATCAACTCCAGCATAGAGGGACTTCCTTCTCTCTTCTTCACTTGAATGTTATTTTACAGAGAATGCCAACATGTCTATGTACTGTACAGAGGTATCAGTATTCAATTCCCCGAATGTCCATATTGTGTTGAAATATAATGATTGAATCATTTGAAACTGGGAGACAATTCTTAGTTTCATGTAATTATGGTGAATATTTGGTCTATAAAACACTGATTAAAAGATATATAATGTAAGTCTAAGGAAAGTGAGACTCAACTTAGGGACATTTTGAATTAGGGACACTCTTGAGGCAACAATTATGTCTGCATTGTGGGGTTTTGCTGCATATATTTTATATATATAGTGATAACCCTTTTGTTGGTATAAGTTGAGTGATATCCATCAAGGTCAAAAAATTACTCTATTTCTCTTATCAGTCTTGATTGATTGAAAAATTTCAAAAAGTGGGAAATTAGGTTCCTCGAATTTTTTCAGAAGGAAAAATAGATTGACTCAAAATTCTTTTGCCTGTAGAAAGGATCAAAAGCCGATTCCTTCAAGAGATTACTACATGAATATTCATTGCGAACATGAGGCAAGTTGGTGTGAACCAATAATCCACAGTACCACTTTATGTTCAGTATGCCTTCTTGAGGCAGAAAATGCTTCGACTCTCCTGGAACAGCCAATTTTTAAATCCGCTTAATGTGACTAGCCTTACTGCCAAACTCCTCTTTTTCTAATCTGAGTTTGTCCTTTTCGTTTTGTTCAGCTTGATGAAAAATTTTTTTTTCCATACATGCATTCAAATTTTCGCCAATTACGGATATGGAGATCTCCTCAAGTGTTCATTTTGAGGCAGGGATAATATTTGCAAGACGGAAATCTTCAGTACTTCCTTTGATAAGAAATTATTCACATGAGGACAGTATTTGTGTTAGGACGTCTTCCTCTTGTGCACAAACATGGGGTTATATTATTACAGAAATTTTGGAATACAGCTCATGCTGCTGATTGGGGTGCACTATAGTTCATGCTTCTCGTTAAGGCTTCCCTGTGAAACTTCATGGAAAGTAATTGCAATCTCTTGAACACATTAAAATACTGTATTTGATTCAAAAAAATTAAAAATAAATTTCAATATACTGTAATTTTATTAATTCATAATCAAAAACGGGTAATTTTGGGCTTTTTCTGACATTGTTTTCATCCTGTGTGCTCAGTTTAGCTAGACTTGTTCTTCTTCTTTGATTGTTGAGCTCTTTCTGATGCTGAGAGATCACATTCTGTGTGATTTTATTCAATATTTTTGGTTCTACTTTATACCTGATTTTTGACCAACAATGAAGAGAACCCAATATAAGTGTTTCCATCATTATTGAAATCTGTACGGAAAAACTTGACATCTGACATACACGGATGCTCAGACATATATAGGGACAATAATAAAGGCCCAAGCCCCGCCAATGACGTCCGCATCTCGGGACCGGGCCCTATAATAATACTGTACACTGGTGAATGCGAGTGCGGGTTGCTTCGTCTTCGTCTTCGTCTTCATCGTCGTCGTCGTCGTCTCCGTCTCGTCATGCCGGCTGTCGGACCCACTGCTACACCGCCGGATGATGACGCCTGCGCCCGAGGTGCTGACAAGCGGGGGCAACAAACACAAGGCAATCTCGGCGGGGGAAACAAAGTGAGCATTGTCGTTTGCCGACAAAGAGAGATTTCCCGCCGGGCCGGCAACAGGTCCCGGGCCCGTGTTTGCATAATTCCGTAATTCGGGCTCATCCATTACGGGTTGAGAGGCCCGCCAAAGGCGTGATCTCCTGCGGCCTGTTGGGTATATGTGTAGTGCTGGGCTGATGGGGAACCCGCCGAATGCTGCTGCTGGGTCTCTCTCTCTCTCTCTCTCGCTCTCTTCATCTGCTCCCTGGGAGGGCCCTGCAAATGTGCCCCTTATATTCCTTCATTCCTTGCTCGATGCTCGTCTGCTTGATGAGCCTGGGAAATTCCTTGGCGTGAGAGAGAGAGAGAGAGAAGAGAGATGGATGGATGGATGGATGGAACGGAGAGATAAACGGCATATATATACCTCTCCATCTGGAAAGCATTCCATTTTTTCTGTTTGGGGCTCAATAACTTGCAAAGTTTTTTTTTTTTTTAATATTTGAGGAAATATTGTACAGAGACTCGGATGTGACATGCGGATATACCCCAACATACTGTTGAATTCAACTTTGGGCCACTTTAAACTTTTAAAGAAAATCAGACCCAACATCCAGACAATGTGGGTTGAAATAGCCACACTTTACAGACATTTTCCAGAAAATCACACAATTTGATTTGTTGATTCTGATACAGTATCTCTCAAGCATAATGAACCATTCATATTCACAAAAATTGAAAACGCATTGTATGATAAATTCACTGTAATTCATTATACACAAGTGACAAGCTGATATTTTGCTTTCTTCAGAGTTTTTCGTTTTCATCATTTCTGTGGATTATAGCAAGACTTATTCTTGCTCCTTGATTTCGGAGCTCCTTCTGAAGTTCTGATACCAAAATATTAGCATCTATGTGGTTTCTTAAATTAATGAAGATGAAATTTATAACAAGACAACAGTCATTGGTCATCATAAACGTTTGGACAGTGGTGGTTTTTTTTCATATGAAAACAGTTTAAATTTGTTGTGCCTTTTGAAATGACAGAAGGTCTTAGAAATCCAACCAGGGCTAAGAGTAGATCAAGTCCAAGATTTCGAAAGAGAATTAAACTCAATTGTTTTTATTATCTTCCAATATGTAAATCTCAGGGTAGGAATGCAGAATAAACACTATCAACTGTGTAACTTCCTTTGACTTTCAAGGGAACATTTTCTGTGTTGAAAGGAAAATATTGAATTTTCCTGGACTTCAAATTTTATTGATACGTTTGATTTTTGAACTTCATTTTGTTCTCAGGCATACAATTTCGTAGCAGCAAAAATCCCAGAACTACTGTAGGAAACTTCATGACAAATAAATCTCAAAATCAACCTTTTTGCATGACAAACGTTACAATTGAACAACAACTGACCTGCCTTAGCTTTTTGGCAGATGCTAGGCCTGGAAAAATTTAAATGACATAAAATATGGGTTCCTTCACTTAATCCGAGCAAAAATAAATACGTCACCTTCAATTCTTATTTGTGATGTGTTCCCATTTTTTTTTTATTTTTATAGATTTCTTTTGAACTTTAGAGAATGTTTGTGTGCTTTCAAACCTTTAAACCAGTTTGGACATTTTTTTCAAAGATTTTCCTTTCAGTGATTTTTTTTTGTCTGAGTATACGTAATTCGTTGATTGAATAACGCAGTTTGCAGGGAGATTTCTGTGTGATGAACTACCTGCATAATAATCCTAGTCCTCAAATAATTGGGTATTTTTTCTATGAAAGGGCTCACTGTGATGAAAATATTCTCATACAGATGCAATAGTTTACTGCACTCAAAAATGGCTTGAAATCATTTTCTTATACACAAAAAATAACATTTGAAGTCTCCGCACAGTTGCTTGAAGATGCTTTCACTTGCTTTTCTTTGAACATAAGCATTGAGTATTGACTTGTATAACACTTATCTCTGTGTAAAACGCACAAACCCTGGTTTTTCGGAAAGAATAAAAATTCCAAATCTGCAGATGTACCGTAGTTTTCATGGGCAACAGCGTGTAATTTTTTTTTTTTTTTGTTGAAGAAATTTGCGTAGATTATTTGAGTTCTTTAGAGAAAAAAATGGGTTCAAAACAACAGTTCCTTTGTCTCTGGTGATAAACTTGAACGTTGGAAACTGTTCATCGAGGCTCAACTAATTGAGATTATACCTTGTGACTATTTTTTTTTTCAATTTTCACCCAAATCCACGTCCCTCGACGTTCGAAAATTACAGTATCTTTAAAGGAAAGCGTATTTTTAGTATCCATAATTGTTCCGGTTTAAAGAGATATTTTTGGCATGCCCAGCGTGCTTTGAAGCTAGAAAATTCTTGTCCTTGTTTTAAAATTTCGCATAGTATCGCAGTACAGTAATTCATCAAGTGAAAGCAAATTTTCTCATATAGGCCCACGGAAGGAAAATACGTGAGGTAATAACGAAATGGAAAACCTTTCGTAACAAACGTTTCGAATTCCTTCAATAAAACGACGAAAAGATAAATTCGGTCAGTGTTTCAAAAACTTTTATTTTGAGCACATTCCGCGGCTTGATAACTTCTCGTGATTTATCACTTGGAAAAATCAAAGCGAAAGAAATGAAATCGATGCTGCGGAATTAGCAGGAAAAAATATATAAAAATACAGAGGAAGGTACTCTACGGGAATGGAGAACTGGGAAGCGTCAGGCTTAACTGGGGTACTGGGCTTGAAGTACTGTATTTTACCGCTCAGTACTGTACATGGCGTTACATTTATTTTCCAAATAAAAAAAATCCCAGAACCTTACAAAAGTATGAGCTGTGTCGTAATTTTTTTTATTGTACTCTAAAATGTTTTTTTTTTCAATTCTAGAAATAATCAAATTCGCTACAAAGTGGGACAACTAATCACCGACGATCGTTATTGGGACCCCAGCAGACTTTGGATCCGCAATTTGCGGTGAGAGAAAAGTGCAGGAAACACTCGTATACACATACCCGACGACAATCGGGACCCACATTACAGGCCTCAACGGTTGACACCAGATCCCACCGATCTACTCTCTCTCTCTCCTCCTCCATAGCCGCGATGAAGAGGAAAAAAATATTGATAAATAAAATGAAATAGAAACAAAAAAAGAGAGAAAACCTCTCCCTTTCCCTCCATCGACTGGTGCAGGGGGATAAATAAAGGAGAATTCGGATGCAGCGACGAAACCCTGGCTCTTGGTGGACGAGTTGTTGAATGGCGATCCCCGGTCGGGTCGGTCGCGAAAATCCCGGCACGGCAGCGAGGAAACCCGCCACCCCTGGCCCCGAAACCCAGAAAAAAAAATAAAATAAAAATAAAAGGAGAGATCGAGTGAAAAATAAAATTGGAAGCGGGGAAATAAAAATGGCAGCCCGGTCCATTCACGAATTCATAAACATATTTCCCTGTCCCTGCTTCTGGTGCAGAACTGAACCTACCTGCATCTGTCACCCCCGTGTGTGCTGTGTGGAAAAATGTTCCCCCCTCAGGGCAAGAGAGAGAGAGAGAGAGGGGGTGTATGGCGGGTACTATCCACGTTCGACGGCGGGGGAACCCGGGGAAATTTTCCCGAATAAATCTCTGCCGGGGCCTTTCACACGTTCCAGATTTTCGCTTCCGCGCCTGCGAAACCCCGGGGAACCCCGTCGGTCGGCCTCATTCAGGGTCCAGGCAAATACGATCAATCGGCCAACCAATCAATGCTGATCCCACAGGGTTTGCAGATATACACGGGAAACTGCATACACGCACACACACCCCGAAAGAGGGAGAGGCAAACACACTCTTGGTCGACAAGCCAAGCATCGTCATTCCACTCGTATATGTACGAAAGACTGGGTAAAGCAGTGCTTTAGTAATGCGCCAATTAACCAGGGAAAGAATTATGAAGTACAGTATTTGTGATCAAGGATCACAAAAGAACATAGATAAAAATGCAGGCAATCAGCCTTTAGAAGGCCAAGAACACATATTTGAGAGGTTTCCTTGAAAATATGTTCCTAGTTTTTCAATCATTTATCATGTATTTGCTCAACTACCATGCGCACCATTTTTCTCAAATTTCAGAAGGAATAAAGGGGTGCATGTCATAAGCAGGTACAAATTTTTAAAGAAGTTTTAGGAAGTTATGTGTGCATTATACTTAATTATAATTGAGAAATTTTGAACAAATGTAACAAGAAAACTTGTTTTATACTGAAAAAGTTGGAAATTAATTGAATTTTTGTTTAATTCATGTCTAAAGTCAAATGTTTGAATTTATTTTTGAAATTTTGTGGCTTTAGATTCACTAAAAATTGGGGTGCGTGTCTTACTTGGATATAAGATTTTAGCCAAATTTCCAACTGAAAACTCCTATGCGTGCCTTACTTGAGGGCATGTGGTGGTTGAGTAAATACAGTATTAACAGTTTCACCAGAGTTGAATACAATGAATAAGCAGGAACAATGCATAAAACAGATTTGAATAATGCACAGGAATATTACAGATTTGAGCACACAAATCATTTAAAAGGAATAAGAGCAAATGAAATGATTGTCCAAGAGAGTTCAGGACATACTGACTATTAAATTTGAACTAATTTTAGCTTTGATTGAGGAGGAAACCTTCATTGATTTCCCTTCTGGTTTTCTCCTCAACAGTATTGTGACCCTGAATAATGTATATGCCTTAGTTGGTGGATTTGAAAAATTCTTTAGGGTACTCTGCATAGTAAGCCATAATTCAGATGATTAAGTTTATGAAAATTGATGCTTCTCAAAACTTATAAATTATGCTTGCTGAAGGGGGAAAAAGTGACTACCATCATGCCACTTGAACTTCTCCTCAACTGAGTTACGCTCATCAATAACAAAGGTGCCAGTACATCAATATATCCCTATAATTTTGCATGAAAAAGGCGTGTATGAAAGCAATTGGCAGTATAGCTTCTGAATTTATGCTGGGATTTTTTTCTTTCAAGATTCACACTGATCTTTTTACTTTCATGACACTGGCCCATTTCATTCAATCTAGCTCCTAACCAGTTTAACCTAATGCTCAAATAATGCAGCCAAATGCCTGAATCATCTGATATATGAAGCACAAATAACTTTATATGAAACTGACAATCTAAAAAGCATAAAGTTGCTAGAATCCATGTTAATTTTTTCCCCAATATTGTATTTACTTTCTGTGTATATAATGACTTTTTGATTCACAGGATCCTCTACCCACTTTTATAGGGGTTCTGTGCGATGCAAGTCCCTCGAATTTTGTTGTGAACAGAGTCCATTTGTTTTTACAAAGCATAGCCTAATCTAACCCAACTTGTACAACATAACCGGTATAACCCAACATCTAACCAATTAACCTAACTTAACCAAAATGGTGTAAAAGTGGTCTAACAAAGCACAGAACATTGGTTCGTTTACTTAATTTTAAGTTGACTTCTAGCATTACACAAGGACTTGATTTTCAGTACAATGTACGATGGAAAACATAGAACTTACCTCACACCTTTCTATACCTGAGTATTTGCGTCTTTAATAGCGCGCCTCTGTGTATAATAATGCGAGATTTTCAAATTTAGCAAAGACACATTACGAGTATAAGCGAGTGATATGAGATTGCCTTGTTGCTCGTGAATTCCCAATCTAAAAGAAGGAAAAGAAAAAATCTACCGTTTTTCATCTTAAAAGTGTATTGACACGGATTTCTCTCAAAAAAAATTTTTCTCTCTTCATTTTGGCATTACTTTATTTTATTTTGTTAATTTTCTCTCGTATTTTTCTCGCTGTCCTTCGCCTGCACCCGCTCACTCGATTTTCTTGTCCTGCCCAGTGAGTGAGTGAGTGAGTGAATAGCCCAACAACGCGGTGACGAGGAAGAGGGTTTGACAGATGCAACCCAAGCGGGGAGAACCCGGGAGACGTTTTTCTATTCAACGGTGCCCGTCGCGGAAATCATTTGAACGGAAATGCCGACCGACCGACCGACCGGTGTTTCATTTATTTTCATTTCTTTCTTTTTTTTCGCTCTCTCCATTTTGTATTTTCTCCGCTGCTGTACGCGGCCCCGATTTTTATTTACGCCGCCGATTTCATCCCCTCGGGCCATCAGAGATCGCCAACGACAAGTTCGCGTTGAGAGACAGAGAGGAAACCCTCTGCAATGCAGTCCCACTATACCCCGAAAACATTTCCCCCCTTTTTCCCCGGCGCTTATTTCGGATCCAACAATATATATTGTATAAACAGGAAAGGGAGATGCTCTGGAAGATCGAATCGAAATCTGGGACTGCCGAGTATACGGCTAAGATGAGAAAGGAAGCACTCTATATATGAACTGGCAGGCGGGGATGAACTTGGAAAAATAAAATTGCACACATTACCTGTCATATAGAAAAGATCGATTTTTAAAATCACGAATAGGAGCAGGAGAAAATCCTGCCGCGTAGAGAAAATTTCGCTGCTCAGAAATCCCGTTGCTGGCCAAAAAATCTCTTCAAGCGCCAAGTTGGCATATGATTTTTTTTTTTGAAATCGCCAAATGCCATAAAACTGTAAGTTTACGCCATCTTGAGTTAGTTAGACGTGAGGTCGTAATAAGAAGTTTCAGCTCTTGAAGTAGTCTAAAGTGGAATGATGTGTTACTAAAAAAAAAATCCTAAGGCCATGTCTTTGGACCACTATAAAATATGACTTCCAAACTGCATTTAGACTTGTTTATTTACTCAGAATTTGTCTACACGCGCTATTGCCTACTTCAGCCACTAGAAGAGGTTTATTTTCTGATGCACAAATTCAGGTTGTGGGATTTTTGTACCACTGCGAGGTTTTTGGCCCCTTGCGATTTTTTGGACCTCGTTCCATGGGATTTTCGAGCCGCTGGATTTTCTCAAGAGCAGCCATCACAAATCCAGATTGAATAATTGCCTCTCAGTTTGCTCCTTGTACTTGGGGATATAGGCTAAGAGTAACGAGCATCTGCTACAACAGCCTTTTGTACTCTCAACTCTGGGTGAAAACCGTACTGTAATCGTTCCCGTTACAGAGATTTCATGGCTACGGTTTGTAGAATGTCAAACGAAAGAAAAAAAATTCGTCGAAAGCGATTTGCATTGGCTTGTCATCATGTCTTTTTCATCTAATAAACTCGCCATTTTTTTTCTTGACGGCCGAGTTAGAATGGGAATTATGTATAGACTAAAGGAATTTGGAACACAGTTTTAGTTGGTGAGTCGAAAGTTTAATTTTAATTCAAACCCGAATAAAAGACATGCCTCAGTTTTAGTTTTCTCTCAAAAACTTCAAGAAAATTTTCTTTTCAAGATACTGTATTGTATGTTATAGGTGTAAAATTGAGTGAATCGGCGACTCAAAATTTACCATTTCATCTTCTGCTGGTACGCTATGTTTTCAGAATAGTTGAGGTTAATATTTGTCAAGAGACAGAAGTCGATTATACAGTAACGTACATTTTGCACAAAATTTCGCTTTGCCTACAATGGTCTAGAACAAGTCTGAGTGATTTTGAGAAAAATTAAAATTACACTAGTTCTGCTTTTATCCGCTGTCACGCTGATCAAAATTAATCCGAAACGCCTCGCCTCAAGGACCGGTGAATTTGTTAAAAACCCATGAACGTAGACTTACAATACAGCACGATAAATTCATTTTCTTTTGAAAATAAAATGAAAAATTTAAGCCTTATAACTCGGAAATAATTGCTACGCATAAACAAGTTGTTTTCCACACTTTTACCGTCTACGAGTAAACACTCGTAGACTTTTAAAATATTCCGCACGAACTCCGTACGAAAATCGGTGCTGGTTGCCCCATGCCCAGTGCTGTTCAATGAATCTTTAAAGTGGAAAAAGTTCATTATCCGGGTTATATATACTCCTCTTCTCTTATATACACGCACGTCCCATGCTTTCCCCATCACGTTTCCCCGAGACTCAAAACACACGTGCTCAGATTGCAAGCCAAGAACACATTTATGCACAACTCATACGTGTCAGTTTCTGCAGAAGAAACCGTTTGTTTCCGTCGGAAGAACATTTCACGCGAGGAATTGTTCTTGCTCTCTCTCTCTTCGGGGAAAGGCGAATGGAAGGAAGGAGCGGCACGAATCGCCGACAACCAAAAAAGGAAAAAAATAAAAATCGGGAAAAATGTGCTTTTATTTTTTTCAACGTGGAATTTAAAAAGAAGAATCTTTTCAGCACGCCATCTGCGCCTCCCGAGAGAGAGAGAGAGAGAGAGAGAGACACATCGTGGCAGGACACGAGAGAAGGAAAGAAAGAGAATCGCTAACGAGCCCGGAAATTTGTGAAGACCAGGAAAAGGTGGCGGTAATGATGATCCCGAGGACAGCGGCGAACCCATTGAGGCGAACACCTTTTTTATTTATTTTTATTTTTACATTTTTTTTATTTTTTTTCATTCCTTGGCCTGTGGCCTTGCCTCGCATGATCTCGCGCGCGGACTTTTTTCAACCCT
Source organism: Notodromas monacha (assembly GCA_905338405.1). Lineage (NCBI taxonomy): Eukaryota > Metazoa > Arthropoda > Ostracoda > Podocopida > Cyprididae > Notodromas > Notodromas monacha. The sequence continues at coordinate 16,576 of CAJPEX010001285.1, read as the reverse complement.
TGCTGAGGGGGGGCATATGCACAAGATAATTCCCTCACTATTTTTTTCTTACATTAAAAAAAAATCTCCTTATTGTAATTTCTATTTCATCTCCACCTACTTTTTTCCTGATTATCCTGGCCTGAAGCGCGTGCATCTCGATTTCACGCTCCGCCGAGGCTAATTTTTCCGTCTTTTCGGAATTTTCTATACTACTTTTGCTGGTTTCATATTTCTTTTCTGCGTTCCTTTTTTGGAAGCTTCTTTGGTATTCACCCACGAGGAGCAGCAGTGAATCGAGTCACGTCTTGTATGTGCTGGATGCACCACAGCAGAATTTCGTTTTGATGAAAAAGCGATTAAAACAAAGTAATTTTGTTGGTCCATGCTGTCCAATAGTCACAATGTTAGACGACCCACTCTACTAGTATGGCAAAAAAAATATTTTTGGCGAAAAGGTTATTCACTGGTGTCAATGGCTTTTTTGTGAGAATATTTTACTGTACGTTATTGAACCATGTGCCCTAGCGTGTGACGAACACCGAACAGCAATAAGCAGCATTATCGTTGAGAAAATAATTGAATTTGTTGCAAACCCGTTGAAATTTGCATTTGTTAACTATGCTTGCAAATTTCAACGATTTTATTTTGCTTTGGAAGAGAAAAATTTAATTTTTCGTGGAAAATTCCAGAGATGGCGGGGGGAGGGGGAATAATGCACAACTAAGATGGCTGTTGATCTTTTGAGTTGAGACAAATGCCGTTGAACCCAGCTTTCAAAGTTGAATTCGAAGGGACTCAAAACGATTTTAATTTGAAGAGTTTGGAATCAAAGAATTTGGCTTCATTTTTGCATGTTGATGAATGCATTTTTCTGGCCAAATTATTAGAACTGTTTCATGTACTGTACTTCAGAAAAGCAGTCACGGATTGACTGGAAATTAGAATTGGGCAGGTTTTTTGATGAAAGGAACTTTGATTGCTTTGAACCAGAAGACCTCAAGGAACATTCCATATGACCCACATCAAGTAGAGTCAAATCTTGAGTAAGAAACCCCAAATCAGCCACCATCCTTGGAAAGTGTGAGCATATGGATCTGGTTCAATTATGTCACTACAGTACCATTAAAAATTCAAAATAAGACATTTGGACTTTGATCTTTGTTGCAATATTAGTAATTTTAACATCATGATAAAACACCGTTGAATGGACCTTTGCTCTACAGAACCCCTTAATAATCCCAGAATATTATGAAAGTACAAAGAATAAGTTTTTGTGAATACAAATGCAAAATTAATGCGATGTACTTTAAATTATTATGAAACTCTTGGAAATAATCATGGAAACCATCTCTCACAAAAGAAGCTGTTTCTTAGTTGAGCTATCTGTGGATAAGCTTCCATGCGTTCTTCAGCATTTCTGCAATATAACACAAAATGACATCATTTATCAATGTTCAATGCAATGATGTCTCAAACCACAGATTATTAAAAACCAGGAACCCAAAAAGTGACATAAATGTCTGTTTCTTTCCACAAAAAAAGAACTGATACTATTCACAGAGTCCCCAAAACTAAATATTTGCAGTAGTTCACTGATAAAGAAGAAATTGTGGATTTGAACATTTTTGTCCTAAACTATATGAAGTGACCAGAATACAGGTGATATCTCACAATTGAACCTCTCACAATTTGACTGCCCAGCATTTCAATTGTTGAATTTTCCGGGAGGTTGACTTGCAATTTGACCAAGGCCCTGCAATTTGACTCACAGAGATGGGCAAAAATGTCAAATGCAATTTAGTGAAAAACATTGCATTTGACAATGCTTTGCAAGTTGACTACTTTGAAAATTGACCTTAGTTCGGCAATGGATTGGCACTGAATTGCAGGGCACCACTTGCATGCAAACCAGGAATATGTAAAGAAGTCAAGTTTGAAATGTAATGCATTGTTATTGAAAAAAAAAACTTGGAATCAACAATGGCTTGACTGATGGACTCACTTGGTTGATTAGGTTTAAATTACCCACACTACTTGGTAAATAAAAAAAACCCTGATTTTTTTATTTAGCTTTAGAATTTGGTGTTCTGTCACTGTATTTTTCAATCACATCACACCTCGCTCGTGTTTGTGTGCGTGTTTTTTTATTTTATTTTTTGTATGCCCTGCATGGACTGAAAATGGGAGGGGGTAGCGAATCAGGCAGGGGTTTTTATTTTGCCAGGTGAGCAAAAGAGAGAGAGAGAGAGAGAGAGAGAGAGCAGAGATTTCTTTCGATCTGGGTATTTTATTTTTACTTATTTATTTCCATGTTTTTATTCATTTCCGAGAGGGATTTCAGCTGTCGGTCGGTGCCGGTGAGACGGGTCTTCTCTCTTGTCGGCGTCCGGACTCTCGGTCTCTGCCCTTCTTTTGAGTGACCAGGTGAACTTCCGCCGGATTTTCACTGCCGATATTTTACTGGCCTGTTTCGCCCCGGCCCCCAGCAAAGCGCCGAGTTTTTCCTTCTTTTTTTTCCCCTCCCCATTTATATGTACAGTATATATGCAGGAAAAATAAGAAAACAGGAAGAAGAAGGGCCCCGTTTGCGTGTAAATGATGCGCCGTAAAAACCTGCTGCTGCTGCTGCTTTGCTGCACAAGGAGGCGGCGGTGCTGGTGGCGGCGGTGGCTTTTTTCTCGCTCGCTTGCTTCTTCCTCTTCTTCTTTTTCTTGTTGTTATTGATACACTGCTAATGCATCTGAACCGGTAGTCGGTGTAAGTAAGCAAGTGAGCAGATCCAGCCTGTGCATATATGAAGACCGAACCCGATCGGCGATGAGCGGAATCACGGCCCGGTTTTTCCTTTAAATCCGCTTCCTCGTCGTCATATCCCTTATTATGCTTCCCTCTTCTTATTCGGAACCCGGCGGCGTTTGTCGGCAGAGATTATGCAGTACAGCACAGTACAGTATAGGTTTACTGTACTTGTGCAGTTTTTTTTCTCTCTCAATCCTTTCTCTCTCTCTTTCTCTCCATACATTCAAAACCTTTTCCCGTTGTTTTTTTTCTTTTCCTCATGCCCGTTTATTGTCAAATATTCAGGTTAATGAGTGTTATTCCAAAACTAATTGATGAATAGTTGTCTTCAAGCGATTATATAGAGAGCTTCCTGATCGTGAACATTAATGCGAGGGGGGACTGGGAAGAAACGTGGAAAATTTGTGGAAATATTTAGTGTGAGAATGATTGATGGACACCGATTTTTACAGTTTATTTATTTACAGTACGTCATTCACTTGAGTACCACGCACCTTTCACAGTAATATGCGCCTCAGGGTTTTTTCAGTCAAAATTTCTTTTTTCATAAATATTATCCCTAAGATGTGCACCACATTTTCAATTACTCTATAACACCCAACTGTGACTTCAGGCATGAAATGATATTATAAATAAACTAATTTTCAATTATTCCCTTTAAAAAGGTTTTTTTTTATTAAAATTTCCCCAAAATTTACCATCAGAATCAAATATAAGGCTCTCTTGAAACTTTTCCAAAAATTTATTCCCACTTATAAACGCGGCCTTTTTTTCCTATGAATTTTTAGAAAAAAAAAAGTTGCACATAAATTTCCCCAAAATTTACCATCAGAATCAAATATAAGGCTCTCTTGAAACTTTTCCAAAAATTTATTCCCACTTATAAACGCGGCCTTTTTTTCCTATGAATTTTTAGAAAAAAAAAAGTTGCACATGGTGAGGTTGAACCATGTCAAGTTGAACCTCCCTAAGTCAATTTTTGTTTAAAGTTCCAGTCTCAATTCCATTGGAAAGAATGCCTAACTCAAAAGGTTTTTAGCTAAAACTGCCATAAGTCAAATTTTTTTAGGTCTTCAGGCTATTATTTCATTGAAACAGGAAAGAAAAATCAATGATAATGGAATTCCACTTGCTTTGAAAGGATGTGACAGTTTAAATTGGACAGATGAACCCCTGTCTCCAAGTTCAGTGCCCTGTCAACTCATTTTAGAAGCAATTTGAGCCCAAGTATAAATCACAATTAACAATTTAGTGCAATTCTTCAACATTTTTAACAGTAAAAATGTTTGAGTCCATAAGTAAAATATTTATTAAACTCAAAACCTCCCCAAGTCAAAAACCTCTCAAGTCAAAAAAATTTTTCTGTTCCTTTGAAATTCAACTTAGAGAGGTTCAACTGTACTAGAATGAATATGGTATACGCATTTTGTTTGTGACCTGTCATTGATATTTAACTGTATCAAGATTATGGGTCGTTTTAGGAATTTCTTGGATGGAAAACCGTACTGCAGTGACTTAATTGACAAGCAGCTCACCCTGGGGGGAGCAGAGGGATCATCTCATGGTTAATTTTCATTGGGGTGGAAATTTTGTCTGCTATATTTTTTACTGATATTTTGTCCCCCCTCATATTAGACAACACCCTGTATCCCCAACAACATGAAAACCTGGTGCATAAGCTGCATTCAAGTGCTGCAACAGATTTTTTTGTGAAAGGGAGAAGTGGAACCTGCATTGGATTGACGGGAATTCTTTCCACAGTCGAACCTTGATGATATTTCCCCATATCCATTGACTTTATTTTCGGCGGTTTAAAAATTCAAAAAATAATAATTTTGGGCAGAAGGTGACTTCGCTCTTATATCGACCTGGGAATGTTGAATAAATCTAGGGATATAACATGCTGTATAACGCATGATGCGCAATATAGATGCTCTATCTAACTTTTCAACCATTCATTATTATTATCCTGTATTTTTTTTGTGTGTGGCGAAGATGCAATCAAATGCTTTTTATTATCCGAATAAAAACGTATTTTCAGCTGCAGAAACTTGGTCGAACTGTTCGTTGGAGAGAATCGTTTTATTTATTTTTTTCCCCCTTCTATTTTCCTTCGGGGCTCTCGGGATTTGCGTCCACGAGTCGTGGATCATGCTGGTCATACCATCAGTCGCCAAGAGCCGTCGAGAGAAGGGGAAGTCGTGATGTGAAAACGCACATAGAGTACACACACGCACGTGAAGAGAAAAGTAAATAGAAAAGACGAAAAGAGGAATAATTCCGACGGAAAATATATAAAAAAAAGAAGAAGAAATAAAATCTCTGCTCTCTCTCTCTCTCTTTCTCGCGGGACCCGGGAGTGACCCGCATGTCCCTTTTCATGTTCCGCCTGCGCGGGAATTTCTATTCAATTCAATCCGTTGCGATTTTCCCCGGCGGGCCGTTGATACCCGAAAGCCCGGGACCGTGTGAGCAAACATTAGCGGGATACCTTTACTCATTCCAACAACCCCCCAAACCCGGGACCGAATCTCGTTTCTCTGCTGCTGCTGCTGCTGGGCTGTTCAACGGATTTCACGAACTTTACTCTACTCCACATTACCCTACATACTCTACTTATTACCCTGGTGCCGTATACACTTACTTATATATAAGGAGAAGAAATGAAAGAAAACAAACCANCTTATATCGACCTGGGAATGTTGAATAAATCTAGGGATATAACATGCTGTATAACGCATGATGCGCAATATAGATGCTCTATCTAACTTTTCAACCATTCATTATTATTATCCTGTATTTTTTTTGTGTGTGGCGAAGATGCAATCAAATGCTTTTTATTATCCGAATAAAAACGTATTTTCAGCTGCAGAAACTTGGTCGAACTGTTCGTTGGAGAGAATCGTTTTATTTATTTTTTTCCCCCTTCTATTTTCCTTCGGGGCTCTCGGGATTTGCGTCCACGAGTCGTGGATCATGCTGGTCATACCATCAGTCGCCAAGAGCCGTCGAGAGAAGGGGAAGTCGTGATGTGAAAACGCACATAGAGTACACACACGTGAAGAGAAAAGTAAATAGAAAAGACGAAAAGAGGAATAATTCCGACGGAAAATATATAAAAAAAAGAAGAAGAAATAAAATCTCTGCTCTCTCTCTCTCTCTTTCTCGCGGGACCCGGGAGTGACCCGCATGTCCCTTTTCATGTTCCGCCTGCGCGGGAATTTCTATTCAATTCAATCCGTTGCGATTTTCCCCGGCGGGCCGTTGATACCCGAAAGCCCGGGACCGTGTGAGCAAACATTAGCGGGATACCTTTACTCATTCCAACAACCCCCCAAACCCGGGACCGAATCTCGTTTCTCTGCTGCTGCTGCTGCTGGGCTGTTCAACGGATTTCACGAACTTTACTCTACTCCACATTACCCTACATACTCTACTTATTACCCTGGTGCCGTATACACTTACTTATATATAAGGAGAAGAAATGAAAGAAAACAAACCAGGAACTTCCTGTTCTCCTCCCCAATTTCCGTCCGAGATTAGTTTCTGTTTGCGGACCTGCGTGGCCTGGATCTCGGAAATGAGGCGTATTCTTGCGGAAATTCGGAAGACTGACGCAGGATTCGAGCCCCGTGATGTGTACTTATAATTGGTTCAACAAGAATGTCATCAATGTTTTTGAAATGTATTCACTTTTTTTTCAGCAGTGGAGTTATTATAGCGATAGGGAAACATTTTAATCACGTTTTCTGCTGCGCCATTTTAGACAGGTCTCACTCCATTTATTTAATGAAGGAAGCAAATATTACAGAGTAGCACATCATTGAAAATTACTTGAAGGAATTACAGTCAAACCCTCACAAGATGCCCCCCCCCCCCTCAAATATGCTGCAACCATCAGCAACTGCCAATTTATTTTGAAAAAAAAACATGTCTTCCCTAGCAACAATAACATTGGGGTCCCTGTTGATATGCCAACTACCATCCACCAAAATTATTAAAAACTCAAATAGGTTTCTGTCAACTAAATTTGTCTTTGGTACAACACCAATATGATGCAAGTTTCTGTGTTTGGTCTCTAATTGATAAAAAAAAAACTCACGCACAGGCAGATGGCATAAAGTACTTCTTGGGAAAATTAGCAACATGTACAGTCAACCCCTGCATAACAGACCTCCCACACAACGGATTTTTGCTCAAAAGCAGTCCTCTGGATCCATTGGATCCCAAAATCTTTAGGCCTCTGGGAGGTTTTTCCTTGTGCGCAGTGGACTAAATCTGCTCAACAGACTTGATTTAAAATCATTGACAAAAAGTAAAATTTTTAATATATAATGATTGAATTTGCATAACAGACTTTTTACACATCAGACTAGTCAGTTGCACAAATTAAGTCTGTTGTGCAGGGGTTGAATGTAAATTATGCTGTATCCCAGGGTTCTTTTAATGGTTTTCCAGAAGAAAAAAATTGCATTTCACATTATTTTTTCATTTTGAGGTTCCAGTATTTTGGTCTTTTGATAAACCCACTACCCTGTTGAACTGTCAAAAATCTCAAAAAACATATGCTAGTGGCTTATTGAGGTTTGACTCTACCTATAGAAAAATAGCTCACTAAATTTTGAAATGAGACAACCTGTTTAACGCAAACATTTACTTAAAAAAGAGAGTAGGGAATACCCTAGGCTGTATATTGATGAAAGTGATCTTTTAAAAAATGGGTTAAATTAATGCATGTTAAAATGACCTGATTCTTCAGCAATGAAAAAGTATCTCTCATACCAGACCTACTTGAAATCAATTAGATCTTGCTTTTCTGACATACTCAGATTTACTCATTTTGTCTGAAAAACTAACTGATCTTCTAGAAAAGAAAAAAACGTACTTCCAATCATTCATTCCATCTTGGTTACACCAAACTCTTCATTCTGCAAGGATGATGTGTGGAACAACTTGGAAGCATGTTTGTCATTGATTGGAGCTTCCATGCATGCAAAAGAACCAGTCAGTCACATTTAGGATCAGAAATTTCATACTAACCAGAAGAATCCATTAAACATATTTCTCAAAAAAGTTTGCTATATTCTGGAATTGGGAAGTTTTTAATACAAGATTGTTTCAAGATGTACTTCAAGGGTTATATGGTGGGACTTGTAAAAAAAAAAAGTTCGTCATACAAAAAACGTTGTTTTACCAAGATTTCCCTGGATTATTGTATCTTCATAATGAAAAATCGGTGACAGCTGGAGTCCATTATGCGGGATTCGAGCGTACATAATATACTAAGCATCCACTTGAACACGTCATCTTGTATCGCTTGTTGAGCGTGCTGCTGCACTCGACTATACTGGAGTTAGTACTGTTCACTGTATCCGCGAGTCACACAACTCGACCCATCATTTATTCTCATCAATTTGTGTTTTTTCCCCCCACATTTTTGACAAACTCAACTGAGTCTGTGAGTTGGGTCTCGTAATAAATGTGCCTCTTATTGAACGGTTTCGCGAATCCTAAGAAGAAGAAAAAAACCCCCGGAGGCGACGAACACCCGCAGCAGAGGGTTGATGCATTTTCGCTTTTGGAGACTCGGGTTCTCGTCGGTGCACTGACAATTGCGGAACCCAGTCAGGCATCGGGGGACCCACGGATAAAATACCGAAAACTCCTCGCCCGAGTAATGGACGCAATAAGTTCCCATCTCGAAAGAAAAGTTTCCCCCTGCGGGCATCGGCTATATACGAATGTGCGTACGTACGTACGTATATACGCAGGCGGAGCAGTCAAGAGAGAGGAGGAGAAGACGAAGAAAAAAGCAGCAGTCCTTCTTCGTCTTTTTTTTTTTCTTGCCTTCATAATCGTGTTCCAACAACACTATAAAGAAAAAATATCTCTCTCGATATATATATATAAATTTATAATTGTGTGTTTTTTTTTCGTCTTCTTGCTATGGGTCCTCAGCATCAGAACCGATTAGCATTTGAAAAGGCGACTTGGCCCCGCCGTTTGCGTGCCTCTATATATATACACTCTCTTCGCCCGCGCGCGATCACGATATTTCCGTGTCTGGCTCCGCACGCCATCTCTCTTCCTGTTTCTTTCTCTTTCCGTCCTCCTCGGGATTGTCAGGAAATAAATCAACTGCTGCACCACAACCACCACCACTGGCACCAGCACCAGCACGAGCACCAGCATCCCCGGAGTATGCATCAGTGATGCAGCGACATTATTACTGCCACCATTATTGCATCGAGTCTGATGGCGTCTTTGTGGCGCAATTTTATCATGAGTAGCTACCGCAGGACTCAGAACATATCAGGCAGTATAGAGGATTTTTTGCTTTCAAATTTAACACATGCAGCTTATTTTTCAGAAAATACAGTCAACTCTTGCATAACAGACTTAATTTGTGCAACAGACTAGTCTGTTCAAGTGAAAAGTCTGTTATGCAAATTCAATCATTAAAATTTTTTACTTTTTGCCATTAATTTTAAATCAGCAGTCTATTTAGTAGATTTAATCCAATGCACAGGAGGGAAAACCTCCCAGAGGACTATAAAGATTTAGTACTCTGAGATTTTCCCATCTCTTGTGCAGGGGTTGACTGTATGTGTAGCTAATTTCCCCAAGAAGTAATTTATGTCAAATTCACCATATGCAGCTTTTTTTTTTTTTTAATACAGTCCACTCTTGCATAATAGACTTAATTTGGACAACAGACTAGTCTGTTTATGTGAAAAGTCTGTCATGCAAATTCATTTATTAAAAAAATTAAAATGTTGACTTTTTACCAATAATTTTAAACCAACTCAAGTCTGTTAGGCAGATTTTGTCCATTTGGTGGAAAGAAAGACAGCCTCCAGAGGCAGTCTGTTATAGGCTAAAATTCCCTAGGAGGGCAGTCCATTAGGTGAGGGTTGACTGTATGTGGGAAGAAACAAAAGTAACGCCAGATAAAGTCATCACATAGTTATAGAAACGTTGTAAAAACATGTTTCCTGTTGAAGAAATTAAGTTTCATGTCCGTAGTTGCGCTCTAGCTACTGTAGAGTGGTAAATATAAACTACAAAATATATATTAGGAATACATTCAAACGGCACTGTCAGCTTGGGATGAGCTAGGAACTTCATTTTTTAAAGGTCATAAAGGAAAAACATTTTAATTTGGTTCAAAACACACGAAATTCTCAACTTAAACTTTCCCATACCAGTGGAAAATATTCGTTTTTCGAGTTTTAGCAAGGGTTTTTCTAGGAAGGCAGAGATATTTCATCAGTTCTACAGTTTTCAAACAAGTGGAGCAACTGCTTCGGTCATTTCCTTATTCTCTTGAATTCTTATAGATTTCTATTGACCATTGTAATTCAGTTGAATTATGTGTGTGGGATTACAGTATATGGACTTGTTTTACCAGGTATAATCTATCATTGTAGAACTTAACTCTTCAAGTCAAGTTTCTACATCTTTTGGGAAGTGTTCAGTTGATTTTAATCTTCAATACTTTATTTTATGGCCAAAAGTCCCCAACAATGTCAAAATTTGGGAAATTACAGAAATGAGGAAATATTGAATTGCCGGAAATCAGCCATTTGAGACAAACAACTGATCATCAAAGAATTCAGCAATCAAAAATACTGGTCCATCATACATACATTCAAACATAGAATTTGAGCAAAGAAATTAACGGAAAAAAATCAAAACAGTACAGATGTTCTGTTCTTCACTTTCAAGTCTTTTTAATGCTAACTTAATTTGGAAGAATGAAAAAATCCTTTAATAAAATCTTGTGAACTGGTTTGATCGTGTGTTTTGAACAGATTAAAATCTTAGGAACTGGTTTGATCATGTGTTTTGAACAGACTGTGAATTTTTCTTTCTTCCCTATCAAATGCTGGATTACACAAGTTGAGGAAGTTTCCCCAGTATCCACATATATAGTGGATGCACATTGGCAACATTTTTCCAGTGGTTTCAAGCTTAAGTTTATCTTCAACACAAACACAGAGCAATGAAAATGATGATCCCTTTTAAAATGTTATGCAGTAAAATCTGGTTCAAAGAGTGCCTCTGTGACATTACAAATAAGTGCTTAAAAAAGTAATAAACCCTGTGTTAAAAAAAAGTCGTTTGATCTTCAAAGAATACTGTAGAAATATACTGATGAAGGGACCCCGAAAGAATGTGCTCTGAAGATCTAGATGATAATTTGTTATAACAATAAATATTTCCTGCCAAAAGATTTTATTGCATCTTTATTGCGTAACTACGAAGGAAGTTGGGAGTAGATATAGAAAAACCTCAATTCATGGCAGGCATTTAATCACTAATATTAGTGCGTAATCCACGAAAATGTTCCCCATTCTTGCCAGAAAATGTCTGTCTAAAAATAATGTTCAAGCCTTGTTTTCGGCGGGTCAATAACTAATGAGAACCAGAGACGGAAGCCGTATGATTTGTGAGTGGAAGGCGATGAAGTACATTGGTCACGGTAGGTTATATTACTTCCCATTGTTCGTGTAGATTTATAATAATTTACCTTGAATTTTGGACTACAGAAGACCAAGCTTATGCTGAAATATCGAGACTAAAGGATCGATGCATTTTTCTTATGAAGAATTTCCTGAAATAAAATGCGGAACCTAAATTTTATCAGCATATTTGTGCAAATACCAATCGTCCGTGAATAAACAATATTTAATCCATGACGAAATGTTTTTGAGTTAATGAAGTGCAATACCACTTTTAATGGGTAACGAACATTTTTTTATTCAACAAACCACTGTACATTAGCAGAAATTTAGAAGTGTAAATTGCTTTCTATTCGCTGTTCCATCATTTCAGTAGGGCTGCAATGGATAAAGAAAATCACGACCGTCTAAAAACTGGAATATTGTGCAAATAAACTGTTTTTCGAGACAATTATTTTTGTCAACCTGACTATATGACACTTACCCAAGTTTGGAAAATAATATTGTGCATGTGGTAATCATTGAATATGGTTAATGTGTTACAGTACATACCATTGCTTAGGTGCCGAAATTCAGGAATCTGAAGTCGTTGTTGCTGCATGATTCCGTATTCACGTGCCCACCTGAAAAAAAGCAAATGGGAATAATGAAAAAACAGTCATTTTAACCATCACAGGTTCAATTTGGATTATTTTTGACGAAATGTGGTTAAATATCATGCTCTTACTCCAGTTTTAGTTTCCTTCAGTATTTTTGCTATTTTTCTCCTGGTTCCACAAAAATTGGTCCTCATCAAAATGGGACCCACCCCGGGACAATAAAGTAGAAATGGAGCCCACAAAAATCCATCCACATGGGGAAAGGTGGGCAATTGGACAATTGGCAATTCAACTGAAGCGGGAGTGATGCTGTGATGGTGATCATGTGCACAAATGGAGTGGAGTTTGCAATAGAAAAAAACGGATTTTATTCAAATATTATCCCATCAGGCATCCAAGCAGATTTTTTTAAACCAAAAATTTACCAAGCTATCCATCCAAACCTTGTACAAAGTAGAATGTCCCGAAAATAAGTTCAGTTTATTTTTAGTAGGAAAAATTTTCAATAATTTTTGCATGAAAAAAGAGCTGCTGTGACACCTGGGAAATCACTCATACTGACCATCACTCCTTAATGTTTGTCCCACTGGTTGTCCAGTTATCCCACCTCCCCCTATGGGACAGATTGTTGCGGGTCCCATTTCTACCCAGTCCCCAGGACAAATTCTCCTGGGTCTCGTTTTGTTTGGGACAAAACCTCCGGGAGCGCTTGTCATATTAGTGGTTTCACAAAGAATATCTATACCTAAATGAAGCCAGTTTAAATACAATGCTCCCTGAAATGTCCATATACTCACTGAAAAGGGATAATATTAGAACCCCCTGCGGCGAGAAAATTTTCGCATATTGTTTTTTCTTTGCTTTTACAAATTTGTCATGAGTCTCCAACAAACATTAAAAAAATTTTCACGGCGTGGTACAAGCGAGAATGGAAATGCATACAATTTTAATTTGAAGTGTTTTCGGCTCATCCTGAAAAACTTCTGGTCACAAACATGTCTCTTAAAAAGCACGATTTTCTAGAAATAAAAGAAGCACAGCATTAAATAGTCGTTCACAGCAGCTGTTCTCAACGTGCGAGAATCGGAAAATTCAGCGAGGAACGACATTTTTTTCGGACCGATTCGGTCAATTGTTGATTTGTTTGTGCGTGTAGTCTAAATAAAAATTAGTCTAAATAAATAAGGGGAGACATTTTCCACAAGGATAATGTTGTTGACACTTCATCACGATGAGAACCTTTTTTGGGATAACGTCTTGGTATTTTCAAACTTTATTTTTATCCGACGCCGCCATCCTAATCTAATGATCTGGGTCCGAACTGCGAAAGTAACCTTGGATTGGAACCCAAGGATGCAGATGCTCGAGACATTTCTTAGAATTAAAACAATGCTTTTTTCGCTTTCCCTTCAGCAGCCGCGAGACGATGTCACGACCAACCACGTCCCCTTTTACATTTTAACAGGATCAAATGCGGATGAGCTGAGATTACCGCTGGACTGGTGGCAACACTGCGATGATCCCAACGTGATCCGGTAGAAAAGTGCGTTTGTTGCCTTGAAGTGCTCATTTTTCTTACGATGTCCCCGAACTGTCACATGCGACGGAAATTCCTCCTTGAGACAATTTTCTATGCTTGAAAACGTTTTTTTTCCGTTTTATTGTGAAGAATTTCTGATCAAAGCGAGAGCCCTGCTAATAATTAACAGAGGCACATTTTTATGGCATATCATGAAATGCTGTCTTTTGAAGCATTTCAACGCGCGTAATGATGAAATGTAGCGGGGACTTACATATTATCTTCTGAAATTTGATGTCAATTTTAGACTGGGTCATCATGAACATTGTCAAAATGAGTTGCAAAAAAATCATTTTTCTTTCCTCGGTTTTTTTTTCAGCGAGTCATCCTCGAACTTTAAAATATACGCTGAAACTTCCTTCTTGAGACAGATTTTTAATGGATATTTTTTCCAATTACAGCTCTAAATGACTCTTTTTTTTATTGCATCGATGGCTTAGTTCACGTTAATCCTGAAATTCAGTTTGAGTACAGAAGATTTTCGAGATCAGAACATTATGTACATTTAACGGTATTTGAATCTCGTGTTGCGTTTGGGACCTTTGCTATAAACGAAAAATCGTTAAAACAAAATTAAATAAGATTGTGGCAATCGGATAGGGAGCAGAACGAAATTCGTTTTAAGCATTCTAAGTATTATTTTTCTCTAAGCAACCCTGCTCTAAGTTGATAAAATGTAAGTTAACTTGCACCATTGTATGAAAATTCTTAGAGCGATACTTCCAAATAAGTCTATTGAATCGTTCTTAGACGAAAGATTGGTTTGGATTAGCATTCAGACTTCCAGAAAATGCACAAAACACGCGTGTTTATATTTTTCCACATTTGAAGAGAGCATAATTTAAACTTCATTGTTTAAATCCACTTCAACCTGCTATGGATACTCGAGCCTTAATTGGAACGATTGTGAAGAAGTTATCTTAGTTCTTTGCAAAAAAAACTCATTCGAAATTTATGTAAAAGGTGAGATTGGAAATAATGAAAAAAAGTGACAGTCTGTCAATAGTTGATCAAGAAAACGCTTCCTTCGTGTCAACTATAATGCTGCAGAAAGTCGTCGTCGTCTTAAGTTTAGAAAGTCCGAAACGCAACTTAGTCATTTTAAATCCGGCATCAGTGATGGTTGAACCAGGAATATTTAGTCTCACTAAGTCGTAGGCACCCAAGTTTTTACGAGAGATATATTTTTCCACAACTTCAAGAAGTACTTCAGCAGCAGGAAAGTTGCTTCGACTTCTTCTTCGCCATCTTGGTGGGAATAAATTTACATTTCTTTTTGTACGCGACTGAAAGTTCCAAGTCCTTTGCGTATACTGAGTTTACAACTGCAATAACATTTCTTAATGTCGTCACTGATCCACTTGCAAAAGCAAATGGCGAACAAACGCATGCAACCACGAAGCTTGTGGTTTGCAACACACGTACGTACTGTATATTTAAGACGTCTATTGACGCCGGAAACCCGCAGAAAACTCGGAGAATAAAATGAATTCTTCAGTTTGCACACCGGAAGAAACGTCGCAGTATACATTTAACCCTTATTGGGTGGCAACGTTGGACTTGTTCTGCAAAATTTGGTGCCTGAACAAACATCATTAAAAAAAAATACCGGACAGTGCATCCAGGGCATAGTCAGAAAAAATCCTGGTGATTTTTTTTTTCAAGGACAGAAAAATGTCACTTAGAAAGAATCCATCCCCAAGCTTATCCTTTTTTTTATCCCCTGGCTGGATTAGCTTTGTTATTTGGAGGCTCTCAATCCCTTCATTTTTGGTTCCAGAAGAGGGATTATATTTGCAGAAAAAGTCTGAATTTGGGAAATCTGAACACACTGTTTTCTTGGACAAAGTCTGACTTTGCCTTAGCCCACCGGGCTGGGCTTTCATGGCCTTCAACAAAAATGCAACACATGCCAACCCTAGAAAATCCTGTCTTAGTCCTGCAATGGGAAATAACCCTTTGCCGTGGAAGGGTTAAATGATCCATTCAAGTACAATTTAGAGTATTACAATACGACATTTCTGAATTTAATCTTGCTTTTTAAATCTTATTTTTTGTTCTTTTCAACTCATGAGAGAGACAGAAAACAATAAAGGCACAGATGAAAATTAATGCTTCAATTTGCTTGCAAGAAGAAATGCTGCAATATACAGTCAACCCAACAGACTTACAGTGAGACCCCCACATGTGGACACCTCAACCTGTGGAAAATTTGGCATGGGGACACTTATTTCATCATAAAAAATTAATAAAAAATGTCCCAACATGAGGACACTGCCTTGACATAGGGACATTTTGTTATAAAATAGCATATACATTTCAGGCCAAATTACAAGAAACAAATATTTCCAACCCTAAAATTGATGCAAGAAAAATTCTTTTGAATTTCTCTCAACCATTTACCATTCATTTAGCTAATTAAAAAATTACCTCCAGCAGAGAGGGACTTCTCTCTTTTTCACTTAAGTATTATTTTTACAGAGAATGTCAACATTTTTATGTAGTTACAGAGCAGGTATCAGTATTCAATTCCCCAAATGTCCATATATTGTGTTGAAATATATTGATGGACTAAGTTTGAATTGGGAGACAATTTATATTTTTGTTGAATTATGGTGAGTATTTGGTCTATAAAACACCAATTAAAAATTGTATAATGTAAGTCTAAGGGAAAATGAGACTTGACTCAGGAACACTCTTGATGCACCAATTATGTCCACATCTTGGGGTCTCTCTGTAACTTATGCAACAGACTAGTCTGTTATGTGTAAAATCTGTTATGCAAATTCAATTATTAAAACATGTAATTCTTTTTAGTTTTTATCATCAATTTTAAACCAACAGAAGTCTGTTGAATGGATTTTGTTCATTAGGCAGGAGGAAAGGTGGGAGGTCCATTAGGCAGGGGTTGTCTGTCAATTTAAATGATCGGATTCGAGTACTGTACTTTACAATCCATTGCAATTTAATTTTTGCCTAATTTCGTCTCGTTCTTTCCTCTGGTGAGAGGGAAGGAAAACTTGAAAAAAAAGAAAGAGAAATTAAGTCGTCGTCGGTCTGAAGCAGCGTGGTGGGTGATTGCAAGGCTAAAACTTGGGAAGTGATCGGGAAGAAAACTGAAATTGGGTTTGTTTACTGGCGCCTGGGAGGCA
>CAJPEX010001284.1:46189-62101 GCA_905338405.1 Notodromas monacha | reverse complement strand
GCACTACAAAAGATGCTGGTGACAAGTCACCACAATCGGAATTTAACAGGTTCACACAAGTGAAACCTTTGAATGATAAAAAATACCATTCGTAACAATATGTTCTTGTTGCATTTTTATGTGCGGCTCTTAATATGGTGCTTGTTTTATTTTGCCATTGCACAGGCAGAGCGGCAAATTGGCTGAAATGGTTTTATATTAACCCCTGAACTGAGAAAGCATACCTGACTATTTATGTGAATGATATCTGGGTATAATTAAAACACAACCCAAGATTCCTGGTCATTTGTTAGTTCAACTCAACTTTTTAAATCACATCTCCACTAATGTTAGTCAACAAGGCAGATAGGCTGTTTCAATGTCTGTCTCAGTGACCTGTCTCAGTACTCTTCATTTTTGTATGAAATGTTGAGGGGTAAAAATGTAAATTTGCCCATACTTGTATTGTCAGAAAATGATTATGTTTTGAATGAGAACTTTAATGTATGAATTTTGCATGTTGGATTGTACTTATATATGTTAATTATTTATTCTTTGGGTAGGAAAGAGTTGAGTATGTTGTAAACCTTCCTGAAGCAGAAGACTCCGACAAATCAAATCTGTCTTCCACTGTTGTGAATTGAACATAACTGAGTTAAGTGTAAATTTGTGAACTCAGTGTTCTTTTATTTGCAAAATTTGGCAACTAGACAGAGGGCAGATAGGTTAAGTTCTCAGCAACAAGCCACTTCATCACCATCTGACTTCATCAATCTGCAACAATTTGGCCACATACAATGCTGACAGTATCCAGAATTTGGCAAGCCACATCAACCTCATTTGTGTAGTTGAAAATTTGTGAACAGCCTCCAGTGAAACAAAGGCAGGCATGGGAGTAAAATCTAAGACCCAGATGTTGCAATTGAACTATAGATCTAACTTTCACATGTACTGTTGAATGAGACATGCTCTTCTTCAAATTTCTGCAGAACTGTGCATATTCTGGAGTACAATGTCAACTTATCTATGATTACTTTTTTCTCAATCTATACATATAGCCACTCAACAAACTCATTGGATTCATGGCTCTCCTGGAGGAGGTTTGGAATACCTTCCCACCACAAAAGGAGTATATTCCTGATGGAAACATGAAAAAAGTTGGGGTGAGATAATTCATATTTAATACTTAGGTGCAATTACATGAAATGATGTAATATGAAAATAAAACATCATCACATACCCCTACATCATGTAAAATTCTGACGTAAGTGATTGTTCCATTACATGTCGCAAGGAAAAGGTTAAGGAAACCCTCTGCTCAGTGTGAACCATACAGATTAAATCAAGAGAATTGACAAAGAAAACTTGGCCAAATCAGTACTGCAAGGTGCTCTACCCCTAAAATGACCCCAAAAGCAGTTTAGGATGGCAACACAGTAAATGAGTATTGTGATTGTGTGGCATGATAGGCCAAACAACACTGATTAGGACCTTGAAAAATTTAAAGATTTGGACGAAAATACTGCTGAGTCTTGCTAGTTTGTCATGTGAGGTGTCATTTATTTTGGAGTTTTTGTGATTTTTGTCAAGCCTGTTCTGCATATTCACTTACAAAAACACCCGTATTCCAACACAGGTCAGGTACTTTCACACGTGATCACCCATATTTTTTCAACCCTGTACCCGTTTTTTTAAATGGGTGACAGCTACCCATGTATTATGGGTGATGTACAGATAAAAAAACAGGTAAACTATTTCCTGGGTAACAAGGTTCAAGGAGGTAAGTCAGTGTTTCTGATGAACACAGTTTGTTTATGACTATGTTTCCCAGTTATTGAGTGAGTTTGAGGTTAACAAGTTAAAATCATCAATTTCATGCAATGCAATTCTTGACTAGACTTTCAATTGTAATTTAAAACCCCTCCTTTAGGAACATGTTGAAGGCACACACAAAATATGAACACTAGGAAACCACATTCAATAGATACTGCTCACGTTCATGAAATGGGGAGCCCACAAGCCATTTCCCCTCCAGTGCTGTAGTCATCTTGGACTGTAAAGAGAAGGCAGAATGCACTCAGCCAGGTTTGCATGGACCAATTTCAAAAGTAACAAATCCAGGCTAGGACAAACTTGCTCTGAAGAGAATTTATAGTAAAATTCCATAATTCACTTTCACTACATTGTACTCTTTCTTTCTCAATTTTCAAAGGTTAAAAATGTTGAACTCAGTGATCCGAAACATTTTGTCAAAAGAATGCTGGCCAGAATGTAGTCAATACCAATGAAAACTTGTGCCAGACAAGAGTAACTTGTGCCAGACTTATGACAAGAGTAAGTCATACTTCGGACAAGAGGACATTAACGACTCTGGGCCCATGTAACTAAAACGGAGTTTCGAAAATTGAAAGATACTCACAGGACTATGCTCCAACTCGGCATCAGGTAAATTGTCAGTGTACCAGGCTACCAGCAGAACATCAACTGGTTACTTAAACCCATAAACAATTGGATATCACTTCCTCCAACCTGTCTCACAGCAAACACAATTCCGGGGTCACCGCTTCCGTACAGCAATACTGGAACACAAGACGAATATCGGATTACTCAAAAAGAACTTCGTGAACAAGCGTTCAAAATCTGTGAAACCATCCGAAGGAGCCCAAGTTTCTTCCTTTGATTTGGTTTTCTTTCTCTCTAAAGAAAATTCGTGTCTCACCATCATGGGAAAACTCCGCTTTTACTCGCACACATGGAGCACATTCCGGATGAGAGTTCAGCAACGGAAACTTCGTGGGACACAATGTACACCACCAACAGCTAACAAGGAACAAACTTGGACTGTTCTAGTCACCATACCGTCCAGCAGCAAAAAGCATTGGTGGTGGAGGCATCACCATTCCGAACATCCGTGTGGAATGCGAATCTGTTGGAGTTATTGGCTCATATCCGTCAGGCAATGGGATCCATGCCAGCACTTCACATCATTCCCAGAAGTCTTTTAGCGGCAATAACATTTCGTAGATCAATTCTCATCCACACTCCTCCTGGAAAGTGTGTTTTCCCGTTGTAACGTCTCATTTCCACAGATGCACGATGGACGATGAGCCTTTTCCGTCAGCGAAAACGGTTTTTTCTGCAAGGTAATAAAAACAGAGAAAGAGATGAACGAATGAAAAACACGTATATATTACTGGAGATTCTATTCCTATTTCGTACGAGGGATACAGAGAAATTCCTCCCACCAAATCTATATTCGCAACCAACTTCTGCGTGCGGACACGAATCACGTGCCGCAATTGTTCAGTTGGACTGCTCCTTCCCCATTTCTGCAACTTTTTCTCATCTTTCATTGGTCTCGGTTTCTTGCGATTAAGGTTCACTTTAACTAAATTCCGCTCTCATACAGGGGCCTGCGGTTCGGTTTCCTGATTCTAGCCAGCTGTGTATGGAAAGAAAGACTTTGGTTTCCATGGTGGAAAGGGCTTATTGTTCAACAATCGTTGAGTGGGACCGCTTCCTCCTCATCATTTATCTTGCGGATGCTATTATACACTCACGTTCTCATTCTGAGATCAAAAAAATATTACTTCGGTCTCACACACACAGTTCCGATAGTGGAAGGTATCCGCTTATGTTCGTGGATGAAGTCTGAGGCGCTGCGTTTCTGTAACAGGGAATTACCTTTTCGGAAGGATGTAATGCTGATAACAGTAACGCGCGCAAGAATTAGCACAATACGGAACTTTACATTGTTTGTAGATGGAGTAACACGGTTGCTCCCTCTAAACTGGTTAGATCCCAAAAATATACCAAACTTCCGAACCATCCCCCGTATACCAATTGCACAATTGGTATGAATGCTACATTTCCCGTAAGAACTCTAAGTGTTCTAAATCGAAATAAAGATTTGCAAAATTATATAAGCTGCTTTCATGACGAAATCGAGTTGTAGTTGTAGAAAAAAACTCATGAAGTAAGTTGTGCGTACAAGTGCTTCTAATTATGCCTCTCTGTGTGCTTTACATGGATGAGAATGAGAAAGAAATCCAGGCATGGAATTGCTAAAAATAGCAGTTGCTTACGAGTCATTGAACATCGTGCATCTCTGCCACGATTTCCCAATCCTCCAAGATACCATGTTTTACATACCTGGGAATAACACTCGTACCACGGACAACACCCAGACGACGGAATTCGGAGCCTTTCTTGTACATGATCAGGACCCACTGGCCGCACGTTTCGTTCGTCTCGTTCTCCTCCAGCTCACAGGCCGGAAGAATTTGCAGGTGCTCCTCGGTTGTTCTCATCTCGATGTTCACGCAAGACACGGGCTTTGTCTGTCCCTCCGAATCACGCGTCGATACTACCGTCACGTCTCTGTTAATTGGCCAACTTTGAAGCAACTCCATGATTCACAAACTGTAAGGTACAAGTACAACAGAAGATTAGGTACTGTACCCTATAAGAATGAGAGGTTAGGAAATTAGCACCAACAAGATGTGCGTGCGATTCTCCAACACTAAATGCCCTCAACATTATTTGACAATAAGCGTGAACTCACATGACTTTCAAGATAAATATAATTTTGGAGCAACCCGAAGATTCACGAGCTCAAATATGCAACACATACGCAAATTCTTCAGCGCACACCAGGATCGAGAGGAATACAAACAAAAGCAATTGGGGATTCTCCAACCCTTGTACTCAACCAAAAACACTGTAGCCTCTCCTTTAAGCCTGAACTCACATCACCACACTGGGGTTACCCCACTTCCAGGTTACAATTCCCAGCGGAATCAAAGCCCACACTAACGTCGAGGAAGATGGCAGCCTTGGAGCACGCAGCTTCACGGGGGCAACCTTGGCCCTTATTGGCTGCGCAAAATGTTCGAAGGCGTATGCTACTGCAGCGACATCTGTCGGCCCTTGACTGTTTTACTGTCGTTACAATCTTCCTACCAGTACTTGGAGTACAATGATTGCTATCACCCAGCTGCCAGCTACACTGGGGATTTTTGTTAACTCATCCCTGGCTAAGTTGGACTTTTTTTGTGAAATTTGCTGGCACCCTGGGTGGATGAAAAAAAATTAAGACAGTGTATGGGGACTTGGGGAGTCGGGAAAAATCCTGGCTCTCTTTGGTTAAAAATTCTGCCTGGAAAAAAAAATTGTTCCCTCAAGCATGTTTTCTTATTCCCCTGCTGCAGTGTGTCTCAGACCTGAAGATCCTTACCATAATAGATCACATGAGGTTAATCAAGCCAGGTAGATATGCATAATATAGACTGAAAATTCCACAGCTCATCCATAACCCTTGCAATCTTCTCCACCTTCTGTGTGCCACAAATCCCAATTTTCATTGGGAAGGAATGTTTGGAACAAGAACCTTCAGAAACACTCTGAAGAAGGTTTAGAAAGCCAGAGGGAAATTAGCTCTGGGGAGTAACCTGAAGTGGAACAAATTGTTGGAACTTTCCCTTTGTAGGGACTGAAAATCTCATGAAAAGTTCGCCACAAATTCAAAAACATCTAAAACTAAAAAGATCTCGAAGCTTTGAGCTGAGGATGATGTCAGAATTGTGGAAGTGAGAAAAATTCCAACCTCTGAGAATTGCAGCAATTGCCTTTTCAAGGGTAAACCCTGACTTTGCCTCACCTTAGCTGACCTGGGGCAATTTTTCCAATAATATTCATAATATTGCTTAGATGGGCATTCCATATTCATGCTTAATACAAGAATGAAAGATGTTGAGAGCACAGTAAATCTTCCAAAAAAAATTACCTGAAAAATTAGGAAGTTCTGCTGACCGATGAGCTCCCTGATTACATTTGCAGACTCTCTGGCATCTGGCTTGATCATTGCAAAGGTCATGTCCCACATGCTGATGCTGTATATGAGAGACAATATACACCACAGATGTGAAGTTTGAAACACTTGTATTTGAATACATTATGTGACACACATCAGTTTCATTATGAATGAAGTTCCAAATAAAGTTTGGAAGTTTGGAAAATAAAGTTTAGAATCACAATTGTTGGGGACCAGCTGCCGCCAGTCTAATGGTGAATCATCAATCCAGGGAGGGATAGTAATCCGTTGGGAAAACTGCCCAACAATAAAAACCAGTGAAATTAAGAGCACTGGAGAAATTCGGGAAATTGGAGAACTTTCCACCAAGGCTTTCTGACCCCAAAGTACTCCAGTTGTTCTGGCCATTCCCAGGCCTCTGAAAAATTGCCTGATCCAGAGTAGAGTACTCCATCAGGGCCAGTCACAAAAATTCATAAAAACCCTTTCATTATTCTTCATATCATCTGTCTGTCTTTAGCTGTGTCCTAAAATTCCAGAGCTTGCTGAGAGGGTTTTTTCTGATGGTCACTTTTGTGTCTGATTGATTTTTTTTTTTCAATTCCTAAAAACTTGTTGGGACAATTTATATATATTTTAAACTTGAAGTAGGGATTCTACTGAAAATCCCTAATTGTTAAGTGACACACATGCTTTCCCCAGTCTTATTCCAGGCTGATTCTGTGTTTCCTCTTCTAATTTGCTTTGGATCCACAGCCAGTATTTTCATTTTTATGTTCTGTTGACAGTTGTCCCCAACACATAACATTGCAAGAGAGGATTCTGAGAGAAGAAGTGACATGAAAGCATTTGCAAACCCATGCTGGCAGTGCAAATTGCTTGCTGAAAAAGTGGCTCATCTCAGAATTTTAAATCTATGGTTCAGCAAATTCCAGTCAACTCCTTTGAAAAAAATCTTATCTTCTCAATTTTGTACACATGGAAATAATGCGCAAAGTTTTTAAATTTGCTCTGTTATCCGATTTTCCGAAAAGGTTTTCCTTCAGAAACATTCTATACTGTTACTAGGAAATTAGAAACATTTGGAATATTCAGTGACAAAACACTTATTTAGTAGACCACATCTCCTCTTGAAATTTCGGAACAAATTTTCAGGAAATTTTCTTCTTGAGGATAATTGCCTACAATATTTGTGTAGGCTCTAATTTATCTTTCTTTTGCTTCACAGCTCTGAGTAATGTGCCAACTCCTGTTTTTCACAAAACATTTCCTTCAGGAGGAATAACCTCCAAATTATACATCTAACATTTCTCTCTGGAGAGATGAGGCCCTGGTCATTCACCCAATATTTGTCCATACAGTGGCCCCCCGCCTAACAGACCTCCCGTGTAAGGGATTTTTGCCAAACAGACCAGCTCTGCAAGCAGTTTTTCCTCCCGCCCAACAGACAAAATCTGCCAAACAGACTTCTTTTGGTTTAAAATTAGTGTTGAAAATTGAAATTTTTAATTTTTTATGTAATTGAATTCGTGTAAAGGACTTTTTGTCTAACAGACTTATTGTCCCTTGCACAAATCAAGTCCGTTAGACGGGGGTTGACTGTATAGTGGAATGCCTTCAAAAGATTAGAAAGGTATGTAGGCTTGAACAAAGGTAAAAATACTGTAATTCGTTCAAGCATGTGAAAATATATTTGGCACTTTATTAGAAGTAAAGCCAACTTTTTTGTGTCATCAGATAATTTCAGCTGCCATTGTCTTCCCTAAATTTCAGACAAAAATAACAGAATTCAGTGCTACTTTTGATAAATTTATCATGCTGAAGAAAATGTCCTGTTGAAAGGCAAACAAATTCCGCCAATTTCTGCAGGTTGTGGCACATTGCTCTAAAACAATCTTGTCTACAATGAATTTCTCTGTAGAACCAACTCAGTACAAGAATATCAAAGTGAAGGGCACTTTGGGGTGACTCAAATCATGTCATGATAATGGGTAAGAATAATGTGAAAAAGGGGGAGGAATGGCTATTAGTAAAAGAACATGAGACTCTCACCCCTCATCCTCTGCTACTGTCAATTTGGGACAGGAAAAAGGGGGTTGGGTGCTGGGGGTTGGATATGATTTGTGCCAAATTGGGATCCAAATTAATCCATGCCTTCCTCACATAATGAAGCCTGCTGTGTGTCATGTTCCTGACAAGATCCCTTTCCCCTCCCCCCCCTTTTCTATGCTGCATTCAGTGTGTCTTTCTGCAGTTACCATCATCATCATTATCATCATCACTGAGACAACCTCTCATCCACAAGAAGGTTATTTTTCTCCTACTCTGTTACATTCTCATTGTCTCTGAATGCTTCAAAGATTGGCCTCATCATTATTATGCTCTTCCAGCATGTTGTTGTCACAAGGTGTCCTTTAATAATTCTCCACATTCTCAATCATCTGAGGGGGGCCTCTCAAAAGATATGGTTTGACCATACAGTGATTGCAGATCAGAATTGTCAATTCTGCTGAAACTGATGTGATGGGATTTCATGAAGTTGTTATGAAATCAAAAGAGATGTACAGTATTTCTCTGTTTTGGCGTTCTGTGGAAATATGGAAAAAATAAAATTTCCATTTTGTGGGTTACTTTTAGGACACTGTACAGTGGACCATTGGTTTAAAAAAAGGACTCAGATAACAAACTTTTGGTTTTTAGGAAAAACAATTGTTGAAAAAGTCAATTTTATCTTCACTTGCAGCATTAAAAAAAAAAAAGAATTTGATTTTCAAATGTTTGTCCTACTTCAAGTGCAAGTAATTTTGTGATTCATGGACCATGTTTTAAAGGGAGCTTTTGAAGAAATATGCATGATTTTGAAAAAAAAAATCTTCCTGGTAAAAAACAGATTGGCAAATAACACTTTCTGATGATTTCCATGCATGGGCTTTGAACTGTTAAATTTCTTGAAAGTAAATTCCATACATTTCTTCAGTAAGAATTTATAACAGTAATATTAAAGAATTTGTGAGAAGCCCCTTGTCACAAAGCAAGCGTTTACATGACCATTCTGTATAAAACATGTTGTTGTGTTCCTCCTTTGCTCATCAATTTGTTCCAGGGGCCAGATACACATTTCCTTTTGATCATGGGGTTGACAAGGGAGAAGTTGCTTGTGTGGGCCAAACTTTTGCTACTTGAATAAACAGCTTGTTTATTGTTGTTGGAATGGCCCTGAGAGAGAGAGAGAGAGGGAGAAACCCTGCAATTTAATTCTTCCTCATGGATTGTCTGAACAAAGATGGAGACACAGACAGCACACAAAAGAGAGTCTTTTCTTGGAATGGAACTGGGATTTCAAGAATCCTTTTGAGACTTGTTCAGCCATGAATAGCAATTTACTTCTAAAGAAGCCAAGATTAATACAAGGTGGATTAATTTCCCACAAAAAAAAACTTGCCTTTTGTAAAATAGGTTTTTTTTCAATTTTCAAAAGACTTTGAGAGATTCAACTCATTGTGTATTAAAATAAGGTTAAGATTATTGTATATTCAGTAGCATATCTTTGAGGAGAACTAATTTTAAAACTTTGAAAAGTTACTGTTACGCCAATTTTCCACTGTCAATGGATAGTTTTGGTGCCTTCAATGATTTTCTATTTGGGGTGAAAAATAAGACTTGAATAGTTCTCAAATGCCAGGTTCTCAACTCTTCATATTAACACCCAAAACAGGGGAAGAATGAATGAATGGATAAATTAAGCTGCAATTGGAAGATGGAAAAATAGTTTTTTCACTCTTTCACATCAGGGAAGACACACAAATGAAAGAAAATAAATCACACACACATGCAAGGGGTAGTTCAAAAATTTCTGCACTTTCCAGAAAGTGATTTCTTCTGAAAAAAAATTCCTCCATGGTAGAAAAATAAAATTTCCAGTGCCTCTTATGATTAAAAAAAAATATTTTCAATCTACTTAATTCTGAAAATAGCAGAAAATTTCAAAACAGTCAATCTCTGGTGAATGATTTAGCTTATTTATGTTTGCTGAACTGCATGAACATGATTTTCTTCTCTTTCTGATTGGAAAATTAATTGAGACAATGAGAAATACAGTACTGTACTGTATATACCTCAAATACAGATGTAATTCAAAACTTTGGCAATTTCAGGCCAATAACTCTGCAATTGACATATATTTTATGCCTAACAAAGTACCAATATTTCCACATTCTTTACAATTTTTCCCTTGATTTGATAAGTGTAAACAGTTACTTTTCTGAAATTGATGCATGATTTTTTTAAGTTCATAGAATTTTATTGCATGAAAAATTTTTTTCACATGTCACTCACTTTTTCTTCACCAATTCCTTTTTGCATTCTGTAAGTATTTTTGCAAGATATTTCTGTGCTAAATTACCCTGTCCATCTATTTCTGGGGAGTAAAAATAATTGATTGCAAATCTGTATAAAAATGGCTGATATAATTTACTGAGGAAACTTTACTAAAAAAACCACCCACTGCTGCACAGACAAGAAGAATGTGAAGTAGTTATTGAAGCACCACACAAAAAAAAGGAATAAAATCGATTGGAAAAATTCCCCTCCATTCAACAAAAACGCCTCACTCCCCCCATTTTTTGGCAACTATTCCCCCTCCCCTCCTTTGCTCATTCAGAAACGTATTTAAAATATTGCAGAAGCGCGGGAAGAGGAGGAGGGACAGTGAAAAGGAACAAAAGGTTGTTTTGGCAGAGTAGATCAGCAAGGACACGTGGACAGACAGACTGACTGCTGTTGATTGACTGAGTTGATGTGATGATGATGATGATGATGGTGGGGCTTTTGAATAATGTTGGTGACATACAGGGTGGGGGAAATTCTTTACATCACAGAGCAAATCAACAGGACCCACTGCATTCTTTCCTCATTCATTCATTCATTCATTCATCCATTCTCTTTTATTTTGCATTGGAAAAGATGGAGAGAAGGAGATAGCTGATGATGAAGAAAAGAAACTCCACCCACATACTTGTAATACTGGATTTCCATGCAGAAAAAGAAGAAAAAGATTTACTGTGGATACAGCAAATTGTTTGTCTTCTTGAATGTGTTTGGCAAATAAAACCAGACAACCTTATTAATTGCTAACCAACTGATTTAGTGGAGCTTCTGCATTTGAGTGATTTTCATCATTATTAAGCAGCTACAATATATAGTGAACTTGAAGATCTTATCTGTTTTACATAAACCTTACTAAGTTATTCAAAAGATACATTTCAAGGAGTCCTTCCCCTTTCCAACTTTTTTTTAGCTTACCAATTTAACTGGCATGCATATATAGTTCAAAACAAGTATGAGGCAAATCGCATAAATAAGTTTGAAAGGATAAAGAATTTGAAGATTAAGAAATTTTTGAAGATTTTTATTAGAAAAGAGTCGAATATTTTTATGGCTGCAACAAACTTCCAGGGATAGTAAATGCTTTTCAATACATTCAGTTTATTTTTTTAAAGATGAAAGATTGATTTCTTCAAGGGAAACCTCTTTTTAAACAGCAAAGAATATGATCCAAAAAAACCACCACAAAATTTGATTTATCATTGATTTCTTGACTAACTCCCTGACCTTTGTGTGGCAAAGTTGGGATACTTTATTGTAAAAATTGTGTGGCACTGAGCACCAGGAATTTAAAAAAATGATGATTTTGTACCAAGGACTCAGTTGGGAAAAAGTATAATATTATTCTTTAGAAAAGGCTGAATGAGAAATGAGAAATTTGCAATTTTTATCCTCCTTTCCTGTCATAGTATTTGCATGGAAGAATACTGAAAACTATAGAACATTTGCCTCCCAGATTTTTCCTAACCTAGGCCTTCTCAACCTGGAAGCATTTCAGTGATGACCTGGGGTTACAATGAAATCCCCTCCCCCCAATTCTGACACCCCCTTTGCCATCCAAGGGCTAAAGTGCATTACAATTTATGCCTCTCTCACACAGACATTACTGAGTCAAACCTACCCTGGTTTAATTTTAAAGGCCTCTTTTGTGATTATTATAAATTGGAACAAAACCTTGGAGCACCTGCAGTTCTAGAATGTAACATGCAAAAACCTATGCAAGTTATTTTCTTCAAGTTCTCAAAAAATGTGCAACATCTTCCTTCAGTGAGGAATAATTGAAAAGTGTTTGAAGAATTTTGGCCAGAAAATCAATTTGCAATGCTTATATAAACAGTATTTTCCAAGCAGCATTCATCAAAATGATTTGTTTGTCACACATAATAAAGAACCCAACTTTCAAAAGTGAAAAGAAAGTCTACAAATAGTGCATTAACCTGGAATTTTTCTTCAGGAACTTTCAAAATGTTTAATTCTCTGTGGATACTCAATCTCCAGTCGAATAGTCCTTTAAAAAAAAAACAGGAGAAAAATGACATAATCTTTCAAAGAAAATCAGTTCATTATATTTAAAAAAAATTG
Organism: Notodromas monacha; assembly: GCA_905338405.1. Classification (NCBI taxonomy): domain Eukaryota; kingdom Metazoa; phylum Arthropoda; class Ostracoda; order Podocopida; family Cyprididae; genus Notodromas; species Notodromas monacha. Next base: position 49,845 of record CAJPEX010001284.1, on the reverse strand, counting down.
AAAAACAACTTTTTATACCTTCATTTGAACGGGGTGTGTCATAATATGTAATTAAATCACAGAATGTTGTCCATTCATCAGTTCATTTTTCTGTTGGTCAGTACCTGGATATTTCGTAAAGTGAATTCCATATATTACATCATCATCATCGTCAGCACTCACGTGTCTCCCTCACAGGAAACAAAATACTTGATGCTCAATTCACTATACACCTCCACTGGCCCTCTTTTCACGTCAAGTGATGGAATGTCCAGGACACGCATTTCACCATCTTTTTTTTTTCATTTCTTTCTCATCATGAAATAATGTTTAAAAAGAGGAGAGTACATTCAAAAAGATCCTCTTGTCACGCACAAGTGCTCTAAACATCAGCAAGGATTTCAATGAGACAAGCCAAGCATTTTTCTGCTGATGGGCGAGGAAAAAAATATTTTTTGAAGATGATTGTTTATATCTTCCTTTTCATTTGTGTCAATATATTTGATTTATGAATGTACTGCGTTTAAAAAAAAATTCATTTCACTCTTTGATAAACTGGAGTTGAAAATGCAAGACTCATCAAAAGCAATTTTCAGAAAATCAGGACATCATTCATCATGAATCAAATATGAGTAGTTGAAAATTGATTTATTATTTTTCTGTGAAAAATGAGGTATTACTTGAGATGTGCCGAAGTTTTGGCAATCCCTCCTCCTCACCATCCACTTTGGCTCAAATGAATTCAAATTGGAGCAACTGCTGACATCAGGCATACAGATCAGGCTCTATATGATGCTTCGCCAATTTGATCATGCAGCAGCATTTATACCTGCCCAATATAGTCACCATTATTTTTGAAAGTGTGGACAAATGTCTGTGTTAAAATGGAGTCATGTGACCCAAATAAGCCAAATTGACAGAAATATTGATACTCTACAATAAACCTTCATGCAGAGATAGAGTGACAGGTGTTGATATAAACATGGACAGCAATGATTCAAAATACTGTAAGTGAGATGGTTATGTACAGGGTATAAATACATGTTTTTGTTTTTCTGAGGGTGAAAAAAATAATTCTAGACTTACCTTGTTTAACCAGTCACATAAATACAGTAGAATTGCATTAAAACGAACTCCCAGGGACTGTAAAAAATGTCTTGTAATAAAAAATGCCTCATATCAAGATTGATGGATTTATTAACAGAAATACACTTCATCATCTGTAAAAGCATTTTATTGTCTAAAGAACTGTTGTTGTCTTTTCTCTCTGCAGTATCTGTGCCACCCAGCAAATAATTTGGGCGTAAACCGCTAGGGTTTACGCACTAAAAACGGCCTTATAGACGTCCAGGGTGGACATCTATCCAGGCGGCCACTGAGACCATAAAAAGTGGGCATTATACCCGCCTGGAGAGATGGGGATAGGATTGCCGCTTCCCCTGGCGGTTATCCTGGCGGTTTGGGCGCCCCCCCCCCCATATTCCTGCCAAGATTCCCGTTTTTTTGACGCTGTTCCCTATGGCGTCATTGAAACTATTTTAGAGTATCTATACTGTTGAATACGAAATAAAGCTCACTTACCCATTTTTGATAAAGAGGAGTTGAATTTACTTTGCCCGGTAACAAGGATCAAGAAATCTCCTCTCAAGGAATTGTCTAATTTAGTTAAGAATATAACTTGCGACGGTAAGTTGTACAATAGGAAAATCCAGAGACGTCCGGATTTGGAAGATTGTGGAAGATCTAAAATAAACTAATTTACGACAACAATACTGTGAGTGAGATGGTTATGTACATGGTATAAATACATGTTTTTGTTTTTCTGAGGGTGAAAAAAATAATTCTAGACTTACCTTGTTTAACCAGTCACATAAATACAGTAGAATTGCATTACAACAAACTCCCAGAGACTGTAAAAAATTTCTTGTAATAAAAAATGCCTCATATCAAGATTGATGGATTTATTAACAGAAATACACTTCATCATCTGTAAAAGCATTTTATTGTCTAAAGAACTGTTGTTGTCTTTTCTCTCTGCAGTATCTATGGCAATAGATGCCTTTCACAAAATGGTGACATTTGAAAATGGATTTAAAAAGTGGAGAAAGAACTTGACACAGAAGAGCATTGGGAAAAGAACAGTTTATCACAGATTGTTGTGGCTAGCTAGGCACTGTGGTACCGGGTCATCCGCCAGTCATTCAAATCATGGTCGCGCACCCGCTGTGTCAGGCGTAAATGACAAATAACTTATCGAAATAAGTGTAAACCGTATGCAGCCTTTAGGAGGCTGGATCCTCCTGAAGGGAGTCCCAGAAGCACTTGTTTATTGGCAGAGAACCAGATGCAGCAACAGAACCAAGATCTCACAACACCCTCAAAAGATATGCAACAACACACACAAGACACGTCTCAAATAGACAAGGCCTCAGGTAGGAAAGTCAGAGAGTCACAGACAACCACTAGTAAGCCAGGCTACTCTCCAAGTGAAGGCTTTGGAGCCTCACGCAATTCCGCATTGATCTCATTGATTGTTATCTCTTCACCCAGTTCCGCCAGGCGGTAACTGGGTGCCATTGTTGAAGACCTTGGTTCCAGTGGCGGAGCTACGTAATTTCTTGTGCGCGTGTAGCACGAGTGAGGATGCTGCGCTTGGGTCACGCCATGTCCCGTCGCGACCCCACACACCGGTTGTCAAGCGCCAGTTGGTCTAACCGCCAGCCAGGGCAGTCCATGGCCTCACCAATCCCCAGTCCACCAAACAGCAGTTTGGTCACCCAATTGTTGGGGCACCCAAAGAATTGGGTGACAAGAATCGTGCTGGTTCTTTCTAGAATTTTGTGAGCAGAATCGCATCTTACCACAGATTTTTTTTAACAAAATTTCATCTTATAAAAATTTTCACAAAAAGAAAAAACTCATCAAACCCAACCTATCTTAACCTAACATATCCTAACCTAACCTAACCTAACCTAACCTAAACTAAACTAAAATAACATAAACTGACCTAACCTAACCTAACCTAACATTGCTGAAATTTTGAAGAGAAAAAATCTGTGGTAGGATACCATTCTGCTCACTGAATGCTGAAAAAAAATCAGCATGATTCTTGTCACCTGTTTGTTTGGGTGCCCCAACAATCAGGTGACCAACCCGCAGTTTGGTGGGCTGGGGATTGGCGGGGCCAAGAACTGCCCTGGCTGGCAGTTGGACCGACCAGCGCTTGACAACCGGCAGGTGCGCAACTGTGAATTGACCGAATGGCGGCTGACCAGACACAAGGCACTGTGCTTCCAAACTCCTGATACCTTGAATATTAGATTAATCAGGATACATTTATTTTATGGGCTTCCGCCAAACAGTCAGGTAATGTAATCCATTTATAACTTCCTGTATTTTTGAGTGTGTAATTCTGCTGCAGACACATTTTCTGTCAACTACTTAGGGATGATGAGCCTCAGGAAATTATCATATGAAAATCTGGGACCAAAAATGTGGAAATTTGGGACAAAAAATCTGAAAATTGAATTAAAAATGTTAACAATTAGGGAAAAACATTGTTATAACTGGAGAGTCAGTCAAAAATAAATTTGTTATAATAAGATTAACTCAAGCTGAGCCTTAAGGATAACTGCCAGGACTTGAAAAAAATTTGTTGTGAGCAAAATTTTGTTAAA
>CAJPEX010001284.1:3407-42701 GCA_905338405.1 Notodromas monacha | reverse complement strand
ATAGGGACACTGACTCAACATGAGAACATTGCATGATGAAATTGCCAATACATTTTAGGAAAGTTGACTTTTATTAGGTTTGATTGCAACAAACCAATATTTCCAGCCCTAAGATCTATGTAAGATAAATTCTTTGGTACTTTTCCCATCACTTTCCCCCCATTCAGCTAATTAAAAAAAGCACCTGTAGCACAGAGGGACTTCCTTCTCTTTTTGTGACTTCAATGCTATTTTTACAGATGCCAACAATCCAATGAACTGTACAGTGGTATACTAATCAATGCTCCAAATGTTCTCATTGGGTTGAAAAGATATTCACTGAAAAAAAATTCAAGTGGAAAAACAAAATTTTGTCATGGTATTCTGGAGATTATTTCTTCCACAAAACACCAATCAAAATTTATATAATGTAAGTCTAAGGGAAAATGAGACTCAACTTAGGGACATTCCAACATCATCAGGACACTCTTGATTCACCATTTATGTCTGCATCTCTGCAAGGGTCTCACTGTAGTATATACAGCAGTAAGGGATTCTGCACCCAGTGTCCCCAGCAGTCCTACTACACTGTCACACACATTCCTCTCAACACCCTCATCCTCTCCACCACCCCCCCCCCCCTCCTCCCCATACATTATAAGTAGGTGGAGTCTTTCCCACTCTCCCTCCCTCCACTCTCCACCTCTCTTCCTCATCCTCCTTCTCTCCCTCAACACACACACACAAGGAACAAAAACGCTGCTGGTTTTTTGAAAATTGGATAATGACGATGGACGCGAGCGATAAAATGCGACAGCTGCGATCCCCACACTTGGGGGTAAAAATAAAAGAATAAGAGAGACACACATATATATATATAAAATAGAAGGAAACCCACCACCTAAGGGGGTTCTCTCTCTGCTGGTGCCCCTCAGCAGCAGTGGAACAGGGTTTTCTTGGCCCTGCAAACCTCCCCTCTGTGCATTTATGGTCCTGGGTCAAACTATTAGTAAGTTGTTGTGACAACTGAACGCTAAGCTGAAATGGTCAAAGCATTCATTCCACAATTTTATTTGATCAAATTCTTCTTTTTTTTACCAAAAAAAATATCCTCACCATGAAATATTTTGCCTTAGCTTTATTAGAAACTATTTTAAAAGTTTGAAACTCAAAACTGGACAAAATTCCTGCTTTTCATGTCAAAAATGTCTCAACAAAGAAGCAAACATCTCAGGTGAGTCATTTTTTGTTCAGGACAAAAAAAGTTGAATAAAAATGATATTCAAATGTCATATATATTGAAAAATTACAGAGAAAATATGTTGATTTAGAAGCACTGATTTTTTTAAAGCAAGATTTATTGTAAGATGACTTCTTACTTTAGTATGCTCAGTTTGTCTTTATGTAGTGCTCAGTTGGTCAGTGCTCATTTGTGGGGTGAGTGCTGCAGTGAGGAGGGGGATGAAGGGCTTCACAAGTGGGCAAAAAAGCTTGTGTGTGTGTCTGCAGAATGACTGAGACAAACATATGCTCTTATAACATGGTGGAAATTCTGTTGCCATCATGAGTGGCTCAGGTACAGCTTTGCCAACGCTGCAAGTTTTCTCTGGAGAGAAAATTGTTGTGTTGGTGGAAAATCTCTGCCAAGCTTTCCAGAAGAGGGGATGGGATACATGAAGAGGTGATGGTGGGAATGACTGCTGGCTATTTCTGGAACAACAATGAAATGGCAATGGGTTATGAAATCATGCATGCAACTGCAAATAAATCTGCTCAGATTATTTTCTCCCTTTTCATTTTCTCTGTTTTCTGTTTCAGAAATAGTTTTCCAGCAGAAAAATAAGAAAAGACATTGAAAATACTGGCTGGATGGCCAGGTGAGTTTTTGCAGTGCCAAAAGTAACATTTTTGCCCATTGGAGTGATGGAGAACATGCCAAAGGTTTTCTTTTTTATTTTGTTAGAGGAAGTATCCTATTTTCTTTTCAAACAAAAATTCTTCTCAGGCCTTCTCAGAAAAAGTGGAAGGATTTTAGATGAAGTCAAGGGTGTGCAACTGCAAATACTGTACAGTCAAGAGAATCAAATTGTGCAGTATCTCATTTTGGTTTGATTTAAATAAATTACATGATGTGTTCTTCATTGTTTGATTCAATTAAAGGAACAAAATGATCAATCTTTTGATACTTCATCACATACAAGTTTTCATAAGCCAATATTGTTCAAATAGTGTTTTAAATACTAATTTATAAAACAGCTAAGCTCCGAAATACAGACAGTTAAATTTTAAACAGTTGAAACTAAAAATCAAAACTTAAGAAATGGACACTTTACCGGCATTTCTGGCAAAATTTCAAAAATTCCAGTCATGAAAATTATGAAATCTCTTGAACAAACTTAGATGCAGTAGTTTTCTAGTGTTTTTATTTTGGACTAAATTTCATGTCTGAAGAACAGAATCTTTACAAATATGTTCTGTTTCTCAATACAAGAACATAATTTTAATATCATTTTTGGAATTCTCATAAAACGTATCTAAAAATGAACAGAGATTCAAATTGTGCCCATCGAAATCTGTAGGAAAAATTGATCCAAAATGCAAAAGGTTTTAGGAGCAATAATTTCCAATGTGTGTATTTTGGTCTAACAATTTCTCAGCAGATTTATGCATCAAATATTATTCAATCCATATCCACAGGAAAAATATTTTTCAATTACACAACAAAAAATCAAGGGGATTTTGCTTAGACAATGATAGTCTACTTTAAAAAAACCTCTGATTTATTTATGTTGCTGCCATGCGAATCATTTTCCATGATGCCAAAAAATCACCAAAATTTCATGCCTCTTTGAACATATTAACCTTAAACTTTGAAGTTGAACAAAGTTAAAAATTAAATTGTAAGAATGTTTCTTTTGTGCAGCAGATTCAAAACTCTGGAGATGAAATTAACTTGAATCTTTTTCAACTTCCATAACTGAATCAGTTGATTTATATTCTATCAATGAGAACATTTCAACAACACCTTTGTTGAGGTCCAGCAGAATTTCCATAACCTAAAAAGGTAATAAGCTTTCCTTTTTCAAAAATATTATATTTCTTTGATAATTAAAAAGTTTCCAATTCTATACTCCTAAAATTTGTTTCAAAAAACTTTTCTAAATTCTCTGATGAACCACAAAAAGCACGACACTCAAACCAATAAAAATTTTAATCTCATTTTCCAATAACTAGTATATCCTGTAATATATTCTCAATCTTTCCTGCAAAAATCACCTCATTTCCCATGGATATAAAACAACATTTATTACACATCAATCCAAAGTTTAAAAAGCTGGCAATAATAAAACCAAAGGAAGGAAGGAATGGAGAAAAGAAAAGAGAAAGAGGGGATTGACTGAATGACAATTTAAGTGAGAGAGAGAGAGAAAAAGGGAGCCACTTTTTTTTTCCAAGAGGGCGGGCAGGTTTTTATATTCCGGATATTCGGCAACACCGACTCCTCTCTCTCTCTCTCCATCTCCATGCTTTCGAATCTCCTCTGACTGGTGAAAGAAAGAGAAAGAGAGACAGATAACGGGAAAGAAAGAAAGGAAATTCCTCCCCTCCTGCTGGCCCAGAAAGCGGGTTTCCTTTTTTTTTTACCATCACTTTATTCCTCCTTCTTTTTTTATATTTCAAAGCTGCTGCTGCATGATGGAGGGAAAAGCGGCGCAATTTTCCCTCTCTGCAAGCTGCAAAGTTGGCTCCATTTGGGAATAAGCCTGTCGTTGTCGCGAACGGATTTCGGCAATGATGGCAACGGGGAGATAAGATCCTAATCTCGCCAAACGCGGCCTCCATCAGTGACCATGTGCGTGCGTGTGTGTGCGGAGAAGAGAGGGAGGCGGAGAGAGACAGCCGAGACTCATGCTCCAAGATGACCAATGACACGCGCTCAGAGGCAGGGAGAAGCAGGGGGGAGGCGGGGCGGGCGGATCCAACGCGGGAGAATGGAGGAGGAGGAGGCGGAGCAAGGAGGGCCGTTTGCTGCGTGACTCCGCCCTCTTCCCCTTTCTCGCCTCTTGCATGCATCGCGGCGAGAGAGAGAGAGAGAGAGAGAGGGGCGGGCTCAGAGACGCAAGATGACGAGGTTTTTGCTGGTGTTCCGGGCGGGGGGAGGCTTGTGACTGTCGCAAACTGCTCTCGACTGTGTGTGTGCACTTGGACTACGCAACAAGTCAGGAAATAACCGTTGCTTCCGATCGAAAGAAAAAAAAACCTTTCGCGTCTTTCGGACAAACATTCAACGAATGTGTACGCAAATTAAAATGGGGCTAAGTGAAGAAACAGTGAAACATCCTGTTACGAGAAGAGGACAGAAAAAAGAACGCTTCGTTTTATGGCGGAAAAGTGGCGAATTTAATTTTCATGTTACCCGTGATGTGAAATATTGTACTTGCTTTGTTCTTATATATTTTTTTTTAATTTCTCAGTGATGAGACGAATTTTGGTATATAATTTTGTTGCAGGATTTTCAATGACAGTGAGAGACAAAAAAAATTGAAACTCACTTTCCATGTTCAATTTAGTTGCTTTATGAACAACTTTATTTCGCGATTTTCTGACGTGTTATTGACAAAGTGAATGAATTCCTTAAAATTGCAAGAATTTTTTGGAAACAGCAAATATGTTGAGCAGTATTTGTGGATTTCAAAAAGTTGTTTGCATATTTTTTTCACGTTTTCATTCAAGTTGCTATGTTTATTAAAATTTGAAACAAAGCAGAAAATCAAAGTGTTTAGTTGAATTTAGCAAATCCTTGTCAAAAATGAAGCTTTTCAGTGGGGTATCCAAATAAACACAAAACACACTCTCCCAATTTTTAAATAAAATTTTCACTGTAAATCTCTACTTTATGGCCACAATTACAGAATTGAGAATTTAAAAATGAGGATTGCTTGAAATCAGAGAATGGAAATTTTCTTCTTTTGAGGATTCAAAAATTTTAAGAAATAATACACGTAGTACCGTGCAATTCAACCTCTTGCAATTTGAGAATTCTGCAATTTGAAGGGATAATTTGCTGGGATGTTGACTTTCAATTTGATCTTTGCCCTGCAATTCAACCTGCAGAGAGAAACATGATACGTCAAATGCCATGTAGAAAACATGCCATTTGAGATTGTCTTCCAATTTGACCACTTTGCAATTCAACTGTAGTCCAGCAACAGATTTGGTTTAAATTGGAAGGTACCAATTGTACAAGTAGCTCAAGATTTCCACACTTTTCTGTACAAACTTGGAATTTATATTACCAGAAAATTTTTTTTTAAACTCAGTCCATCAGTCTGTATTTAAACTCATTTACATCAATCACAGAAAATCAATTGAATTGATAAGAGTACCATATTTTAAATTTTTTAGCTGATTTTAAATGTGGTTCATCAAATATGAATTAATGAACAATCAATTCGTTTTGATAAACAGGAGTTTTTGCTTTTTAAAACTTTTTCTTTCAGATGAAGTTTTTTCAAATGATCATAAAATAAGACAGGCATCAAGGAAAAAAAACATACTGCATATAAATCCAAACAACTTGCTTTGAGCTTGATGATTTTTGTCCAAATTCAACATTTCAGCTTACAATGCTTGAAACTGTTGCTGAATTAAATTTCTGTGTCATATTCCATTTTCCAAGATCCCTGCTACTTTGAAGTTAGTTTGTGTGAGAGATTTTAAATTACCTTAACAGTTTAATAGACAATATTCAATCATAATATGTTTAGGATTTTGAAATCCAGTGGCAAACCTGATGAAAGCAGTGCCTAAGTTGTATTTCAAAAATTTTAAAGTATTCTATTTAAAAAAATGAGTGTGAATTTGTGGTGAGAATGTGGCACAAAGCACCTCAATTTGTTCCCTTGCATAAAATTCATTTTGTTTTCATTGAAATTTACTTTTACCTTGCTAATTCAAGCCCTTATAAGTGAAATTTCTGATAATTCTCTACCTGAATTTATCAAAAAATAATGTAATGCTTCACACAAACCTCCATAACTTACATCTTTGAGCATCCGTAGCCCAAATGTCCAGATGGCTTTGATGTGCCATTTTTTCTGGGTACACATGAAAGAGAATAGCAAAGTGAGTGACCAATCAATCAATTGCATCCTTGCCTCCAAGTTCAGCATCCTCTGTCAATGTTATGTATGGATGTAATTTTTTATGGTACCCATGAAAAAAAAATTCCATAGCTTAAAAAGTTTGTGAGTCAAAAATTTCGTTTTTGGGTCTTGAAAATGGTTTGACTGATCATGTAAATTCACAACCATGGCAATTGATAATTCATGCTCAAGTGAAAAAAAAGTGTTTGTAACATTATCAGAAAAAATCAAAGTAAAGTTAGACCCTTGTCTAAATTTCTGAAAATAGGTGAGTGTTGGGACTTTGCAATTTGATCCTAATCTATTGCTGGACTAGGCTTGAATTGGAAGACAATGTCAAATGGCATGTTTTCTACATGGCATATTTGACACTCCATGCCTCTCCATTGGTCAAATTGCATATGGCAGAGGTCAAATTGAGAGTCCACCTCCCAGCAAATTCAACCATTGAATTGCAGGATGGTTGAATTGCACAAGGTCAAATTGCAAAGTAACGCATGTACCAAAATAATTGATATGAATGAAAAAAAAGGACTATTGACCAATTGAATGATGCAACATGTTATTTCCAGGGTCAACAGCAATTTGGTGCATTGTTTCAGTGGTGATGAGTTATTTCTGCTGATTTGGTACTCATCATCACCAAACAGCTTCCAACCTGACATACTCTCTTATATTTGCCAAAATTAATTCAGAATCATGAGCATCACTGATTGCAATTATTGGTGAGGAAAGAGTGTACATTGAACATAAATATAAATTTGAAAAAAAGTGGCTAAAAGTAAGACAAAGGGCAGCAAAGTGGATCTCCTGTCTCGCCTGGGCATCCACCCAGGGGTGGTCATGGGGCCGCCTTCGCTGTCCATGACGGCGCCACTGGGTCTGATGGATGCCACCACCACCACCACCACCACCAGCACCACTGGTGGGGAGCCACCTTCTTCCCTGATGCCCCACAACCATCACCACAACCAGCGCCACAGCACACAGGGAGTGTCTTCTTCCTCCTCCTCCTCAACTTCTTCATCATCAGTGGGCAGGTCACCATTTGCCATCCAAGAACTACTGGGACTCAATAATAACCCAGTGGGCAGTGAATCATCTTCTTCACGTGGTTCCCCTTCACCACCACCAGCACCACCAGCAGCAACAGCAGTAGTACCATCAGCAGCAGTGACACCAGGCTTCCACCATCACCACCACCACCACCACAGCAGTGGGAACCATCACCACCACAGCCATCAAGCATTTCCTGGCTTTGGACCCACACCAACAGTGTCTCCATTTGGTCCTGGTGGGATGTCAGACATTTCTTGCATGAGTTCCAGGATGTATGCAGCAGCAGCAGCCTTTTTCCAGCAACAGCAGCAGCAACAACAGCATCAACAACAACAACAACAACAGCAACAGCAACATCAGCAACAACAACAACAACATCAGCAGCAGCAGCAGCAACAGCAGCAACATCAACAACACTATGGGACAGGTGTAGGTGCTGCATTTCATCCAGCTGTGTCAAGTGCCATGCTGGTGCTGGACCACACCTTCCGCAACTCTTCTGCTGCCATTGACCACTCTGTCACAAGTTAGTTCATTTTATTCCTGTCCTTTCTTGATATATATATATGTACAAGTGGTGCCCTGCAATTTGAACCTAATCCATTGCTTGACTGGGGTATAATTTTGCTTAAGCGGTTGAATTGCAAGACAACATCAAATGCAATATTTTCTATATCATATATGATGTTTTGCACATCTGTGTGGGTTCAATTGCATGGTTCAAGTCAACATCCCAGTAAATTGGACAATTGAATTGTAGTATAGCAGTGGTACCTTGCAATTCAACTATCCCGCAATTTGACTGTACCATAATTCAATGGTTTGACCATTGAACTGCAGTATAGGAGGTACCTTGCGATTCAGCATCCTGCAATTTGACTGTACTGCAATTCAATATTGTCAAATTTGCTGGGAGATCAACTCACAATTTTGCCTCTACCATACAATTGAGCCCACATTGATATTATAACCTGCATATATATATGTGCAGGTTGAATTGCAAGACAAGAGGTCAAATTTCAAGTCAACATCCCGGTAAATTTGACCATTGAATTGCAGTACACACTGTACCTTGCAATTCAACATCCTGAAGTTTGACTGTACTGTAATAATTCAATGGTCAAATTTGCTGGGAGGTCAACTCACAATTTGATATTTTGCCCTGCAATTGAACCTACTGAGAAACTCAATATGTCAAATTTGATGAAGAAAACATAAAATTTGACATTGTCTTGCAATGCAACCACGGATCAGGGTAAAATTGCAGCAAAGCACCTGTACAGAAAAATTGCTGGGTGGTCAAATTGCAAGTTAGCTGCAGTATCTGGATTTTAAAAGAATGTTTAGGATTGAAGGGTTGAATGATATGTTAAAGTTTGTTCAAAGATCAGAGGGGGGCCAGAAAATTACATTTGGAACTCCATTTTCAAAAAGGCTATGTCAAGCATTTTTTAAATATCTTATGCACTGTTTTTTGATTGATTGGTATGCAAGCTTCATTTGATGCTTGTAGGCATTCAAAAGGTTCAGAAAAAATTCCACATTCAACACATGCTAGCTTATTAAAAGTAATTCACTAGATTTTTCTTTGGCACAGTCAATTCATGGTTGACAGAAAACATTTGCATTCAACTTTTGAAAGGCTTTTCCACTTTTTTGTGACCAAAAATGAGAAAAAACTGAAAATATTCCCAAGGAAGTCTCTGTGAAAAAAATGCAATCAAATGAATGACAAAATGTTTGCTCAGTGGTTACATGATTTGTATGAGGAAAGAACTGGGATAAAAATCCTAGTACTTGAACAAAGTGTATTGTTTCTAGAAGGCATAACATAATCTAGAGCAGTGTTCTTAACCCTTAGTCCACAGACAAAAACCATCTGCAGAAGTTTTTTTGCCAGTCTGTGCAAAATTTTCAGCACAATACATCAATCAAAAGTAGGGATGAAGTCTGTTTTTTTACCTAAAATTTTGGAAAGATAATGACAGTTGAAATTATCTGACAGAAAATAAAAGTTGGCTTTTCCCTAATAATACTATTCCAGACAAAATTTTCACCTGCTGAAATAAAATTTTTTCAATTTTGTTGTTGTGTAAAACCTTTCTCCAAACCAAACTTTCTAATTTTTCATGACATTCTGTTGATTGCTTCATTGGTGCTCAACTCAATTTTTGCAAAAAAGGAGAAACTTGTAAATTCCTGCCATAAAATCTTCCCAGCAAATATTCTTTCAGTTGGCAAAAACTTTGTGAAACTTTGCTGGTCCGCAAAAAAAAGGTTTTGGGAAATTGCTGGTCTGCCAAAAATTTTAGCTGGTCCCTGCGCCCAAAAAGGTTGAGGAACACTGATCTAAAATATGATTATTTTCTTCAACAAACACAATTTCTTCCTTTCAGGTACTCTTCTAAAACTCAGTTTAAACTGCTCAGGTGTGTGTGGGAAATGTGATCGCATTTTGAGATGTGATCTTGTTATGCCAAAAGCCAGCAGTATATATGTTCTCTCTTTTTTTGTGTGTGAAAAAGAGTACAAAAGAAAAATATTCCTCAAAGAAAGTCCTTTATTAGGGCATCTTGAAGAAGCTAAAGCAGGGATTTACTTTCAAGAGGATTATTATTGGTGGGATTACCTTGATCCCTAAAAAAAGAGGAGAGCCCTCTTACACTTCTTTCTTTATCCTCACACTGTCTGAAGAATAACCCGGGAACAATAGGTAACATTGGAATGAAAGAACCCTCTTGAAAATTGCCTTAATCGATTTTTCTTGCCCTTCACTTCATCACCTCATTTTTTAAAATTGGGCTGTGCAATAATTGAATGGTTAGTTGCTCAAAGACGCCCTTGAAGCACCTTTGTCCTTCAAGTATGCCTATATTGTATTTTTATTTTCACAATTTTTTTCTATACTGGCAATTAAATTCATCCAATTTTTTTTCAAACTACCTCTGTAATATGAAGAAATTATCAGTTATCAAAGTTGAACTACTGTAATTCTGTAATGCAGTCTAATCATGCTTCAAGAAGCCAAAATGTTTTTTTTTTCAATATTGCAGATATAATATTATTTTCAAAGAGCAACAAAACAAATCAATAAAAAGTAGGCCGAGAAAACCAAAAAGGAAATTGACAAATCCTGATTGTTGGGGACAGATGTCACAACAATATAAGTTGAGGTCAAGTGTTGCAATAAAACACAGCAATCAGTCCAGGATAGGATGAGAAATTCCATGTATTGGGATTCCTGAAATAACAGGATAAATGCATTTTGCAAAGGTAATTTCATAAAGAACTCAGCGAAGTCTTCTCACAGCTAGGATGAATTTGTTAAAGAATAACTCAACTCAACTTCTGATGATGACAAAATTGAAGATGAAACTGCTTCTATATATACACAGAGATATTTAACCTTTATTGGTTTCTACTTTACATGACAGGAAAGACCTTTCATAGGCCAAGAGTCTAGAGTCAAAGATTCTATGGTGCCAGGAAGTACTGTACCTGGTGTTGCAAATATTAATGGTAGAGTACAATTTGTCAGGCTTAGTATCTAACCAAGAATCCAAATTCTCAGAAAACATGTCTTCATGCATCTTTGTGTGAACCAGGAGAAACTCTGGTTCACCCACTCATTTTTCCCAAATACCTCCAAGGTTATTTTCATTGTCAAATTTCTGGAAATCCTAAAAACTGTTGTTTATCCGTGAAGGACAGTTTTCCTGTTTTCCTACTTTATCTAAGAACTTCACTTCTCTGTGAGCTCTTGTAAAAAATACTCAAGCAAACTGGAAAATTTTGTGTTTGTATGAATTACAACAACCTTATTAGAATAGGGTGATGCATCACCCAGTTTGCAGCCCAACTGAATTCTTTGTTACATGTATTCCTAAACTCATTGTAAATTCATTTCTTCCATAAAAACATTCCTGACATACCTGGCACTGTGATTTTGAGGATGGGGAAATGATTTCTGGGAATTTAAACAGCACTGAGACCCCCAGATGCGGACATAATTAGTGTATCAAGAGTGTCCCCAAGTCAAAATGTCCCTAAGTCCAGTTGCATGTTCTCTTAGACTTACATCATTTTATTTTTAATTTGTGTTTCATGTACACTAAAATACTCACCATAATTCCATGAAATTAAAAATGGTCTCCCAATTTAAACGGTTTCCAATCAATATATTTCAGCGCAATATGGACATTTGGGGAATTTAATACCAATACCTCTGTAGAGTACATAGAAATGTTGGCATTCTCTGTAAAAAATAACATTCACATGAAAAAGAGAGAAGGAAGTCCCTAACTGCTGGGAGTTATTTTTTAAAATCAGCTAAATGGATGGTAAATTGGTGGGAGAAATGCCCAAGAACTTTTCTCACACCAACTTTAGGGTTGGAAATACCATATCTGTTTCTTGTAATTTGGCCTGAAATGTATTTGCAGTTTTATCACAAAATGTCCCACAAAATGTTGAGTAAGTGTCCTCATGTTTGGCCTATTTTATTAATCTTTTAATGGGAAAATAAGTGTCCCTATGTCAAATTGTCCGCAGGTCAAGGTGTCCGCATGTGGGGGTCTCACCGTATTTAATTATCAATGCGCGGCCAATCAACCGACTGGGTTTTCAAATTTTAAAAATTCAAGGCATAGCAAAATAACCACCACTGCTTCATTTGACCATTTTCTCTCTCTCTCTCTCTCTCTCTCTCTCTCTCTCTCTGTCATTGAAAATTTTCAAAATGTTTCCTATTTTCTTTGCAACCACAAAAATAATAATAAATCATAAGTGGCTCTGCTGCTGCGGAAGTCGGGAATAATTTTTTCTTTTTGTCAGACACTCACGCCCACTTTTTCTCCAACACTCTCCACATCACTCGCAACAATGAAACATGAAAATAAATTATTTGTATGGAATAAAAAAAAGAAAGGGAATTTCAGAAGAAGGAGGAGAAGAAGAAGATAAGAGGGGTTTCCTCGCATTAGCAGTTCGTGAGAAAAATAGTTGACGCAGCGGAATTTTGTTGACTCGGACCACCCAGGAAAATGCCGGGAATTTCGAGAGCCACGTGCCTCTCCATGAACCACGAATTTTCCATCCCATTCATTTCATTCATTCATTGGAAAATTCACTGGGAAATGAGAGAAAAAGAGGCCTTTTCCTTATGTGTGTACGTTTTTTTTTTTTTTTTTTTTTTAAGGCGGCAAATGGAACAGAATTTTCCAGGAAATTTCGCTTGAAAATGTCTCTCGCCATTTCCACCGAGGGGTGTCTCAAAATTTTCAGCCAGAGGGTCCAGACATTCTGTGAAAATTGCTAAATTATTCCACGAGGCAAAACATTAAAAGTATAACTCTACGGAAATTGAATTTCACCAGAAAACGCATTTTTGTTACTTCAATATGCCTCAAAATTACAATATTTGTAAAATTTTCAACCAAAACAGGTGGAAAATTACAATTTTTTAGACTTGAAACAGCAAAAGAAAAATGCTTTCTTCCTTTTGAAAAGAGAAATTCTATTTTTAAAATTGTCCAATATTTTTTCCATCCTGGATCCAAAAATTACACAAAAAACTTGTAGTCATATTAACGACCACAACACCCTTCACTTTACGCAAGACCCTTTTAAGCTAATGTATTTCCGCTACGCTTGGCTGCGCCTGGTGTGCTAGCAATTATATTTCACAATCCCGTTGTTGACTGAATACTTTCCCAACCACGCTCATGCTTTCTTCCTTTAAATAAACAAAGCGTGACGTCCCTGATCTGAATTGGTTTCTATGCGCGTTCTTCAACCTCAGCTGGCCAAAGCTATATATACAGGTGAATTTTATGTTGCATTAAGTTTACCGCACCAGACCTTGTCCGAACACCAAGTCTACGCCGCTTTGCTCTCTGTAGAATTGTTGTATTGACTGTGTGTGAAGATAGAATAAAATATTACTTGAAATACTCTCACAGAGTAACTTTTGCGTTTCCTTTGAAAGTGGCGGAAAACAATTTAAATCTCCAATCCCCTTTTCCTCTAATTATTAAGAAGTAGCTCTCAATGACAGATCATCATTGATCACTCACTTCTGTAAAATAGTTTTTGGATAACAAACTGTAAAAATGTAAATTGATATCAAAGGTTAAAACAATTGGCAGGAAAAGGAAAACAAATCCAAAAAATAGTTTCAGTCTTCTGAGGAAACAAAATTCTTCAGAAACCACATCTTTTGCCACTTTGAGGCCTCAGAAATTCTCACCCTCTTATTACTTTCAACTGAAATTGAAAAAACCTTCTTTCTTGAGACCAAAAACATCAGAAGGCCTAAAAATATTCTTTTCCACCTTTTGAAAAATTATAGTGCTTAAAAGAACTATTCCCCCAATTAAAAAAAGTATATGAGTATTGGAAGGTTGTCTCAAAATTTTTACAATAAAAATAAAAATGCTCACAAAAGACAGAAATAGGCACAAGTTTTTTCAACTGTTTGGAAGAAATCAAAATCCCCAGAAAACTGATTTTTGTTCTGATTTCTCAAAATGCTCATCTCTTATCATATTTTAAAGGTGAAACTTTTGGAAAAAAATAGCTTCTGAAGACTAAAAACATCAAAAGAGTAAATTTTTTTGCTCCTTAAAATTTTATAAAAATTCAAAAATGAGAAAAAAAGCTTTTATAATGAAAACAAAAAACACCAGAATATTACAATTTTTTTTACTTTTGAAAAAAAAATTACATTTAAGAAAAATACATCATTATTTTCAGTAAAAGTCAGAAGGGGTCTTCTAAAAATTTCTACCCATATGCACATCAAAAAATGTCTTTAGAAAAACCACAACATTTTGGTAAATTTCCACTTTAGCCAATATATTCTGCATATTCCCCAAAATACCCTGAATTTAAAAAAAAATCCTTTTGTTTTCTTCTTCAAACCACTACATGCACTAATGAAAAAAATTGACACTGTCTACCCATTTAAAGAATCTCAGCAATTTATCCCCCAACTTTTGGCAAAACCCACCATCAACCACCACCATTATTATTATTTTTTTTTACCATGGTTGCCAATAATAAGTGCAGAAATGAAAAGAGGCAACGGCAGGAAAAAAAACCACAAAAATATCTGTACATGAGGGATTCAAGAAAAGGTCGAATGAATGAAACGAAATGAATGAATGAATGAATGAATGGGACTCTGCTGAAAATAGCAACAAAAAGGTTCCCTCCCCCCTTTTTTCTTCTTCTTTTTCTCCAAATGATGATAATAACAACAATTTTTCCTCGCCGTCATGCCGCAATTATTGACTCGGCGCATTTATATAAAACGTATGAAGGCCTCCTCCTCCTCCTCCTTTTCTTGATTACGTCAGACAATAATGAAGAAAAAAGAGGGCCGTTTAAAAGAAGCCCGCCTTTCGCTCAGTGCTGTGCTTTCATTCCGCCCCGGGGAGCTTTTGTGTGGCGCCCTGAATCGCGGCTTATTCCAAGCCATGGGTTTCTTGTGCTGCTGCTGCTGCTGCTGCTTCTTGGTAGGTGGCCAATGTATGCATTCAGAGTACAGTATTATCCTGTGCCTTCTGAGGACTTTCATATATCCACAGCATCTCAACATATCCAACTTCTAGGAAAAGAAGCAATACAAATAAACAATTTTTGAATGAATGGTGATCAATCTAAAAGAAAAAGGAATAAAATTGAAGCAGGAAAAAAGCTTATTCCTGGCAGCTTGGCATCCATTTTTGCCAGTATAATTAGGAAAAAAACCCAATAACAACTGAATACAATTCATTAAAATATACTTGAACTGATCACAGATGAACTGAGAGATACTAAAAAATAATAACATTTTTTTTGAGTGGGTGAAACTAGACATATTTTGAGTGGAAGAAACTGTATTTACCCAAGCATTGGTATAGGTGGCCAATGTATGCATTCAGAGCATTATTCTGTGCCTTCTGAGGACTTTCATATATCCACAGCATCTCAACATATCCAAATTCTAGAAAAAGAAGCATTAGAAATAAAAGAATGAATGGTGATTATTCTCTCTCTCTCAAAAAAGGAATGAAATTGAAGCAGGAAAAAAGCTTATTGCTGGCAGATTGGCATACCTTTTTTTAAGTACAGTATAATTATAAAAAAAACCAGTATTGATTAAATGCAATGCCATAAATTAGACTGGGAAGCTGATCATAGATGAACTGAAAGAGACTAAAAAAAATTACGCACAAAGTTTTTGGGGTGAGGGATCCTAGACAATTTTTGAGTGCAAAAAACTGTATTTATTCAAGTGGTTTTAGGTGGCTAATGTATGTATTCTGTGCCTTCTGAGGACTTTCATATCTGCATCATCTCAACATATCCGAATTCTAGAAAAAGAAGCAATAAAAATAAACAATTTTTTAATGAATGGAGATCAATCTCAATAGAAGAAGAAATGACAGTATAATTTTTGTCGTTATAATAAGAAAAAAAACAGTAACAATTAATTAGATCATCTCTTAAAATCCAATTGGACTGATAATAGATGAACTGAGAGAGACTAAAAAATTACACACAACGTTTTTGAGTGAGGGATAAATACTATATAGACATGTTTTGAGTGCAAAAAAATGGATTTACCCAAGCATTGGTTGATGGCCAATGTATGCATTTAAAGTATTCTGTGGCTTCTGAGGACTTTCATATCCACATCATCTTGCTTATCCAAATCTTGAAAAGGAATGCAACAAAAGTTTGATTGAATGCTGGTGAATTGGTGATGCATCTCAAAAAAAGGAACAAAATTGAAACTGGCAAAAGCTCATTGGCAGCTATTTGGGACAGATTGTCACTGCAATATAAGTTGATGTCAAGTGTTGCAATAATACACAACAATCAGTCCAGGACAGCACTGGGAATTCCTTGTAGGAATTTATAAGTTGACACGCTAAATGTATTTCACGAAAGTAATCAATAAACAACTCAGCAAACTCTTCTCACAGCTAGTATAAATTAGTTAAAGAATAACTCAACTCAACTCCTAATGATGATCTGATTGAACATGAGCTACTTATATACTCAGAGATGTTAAACCTTCATTGGTTTCTACTTTACATGACAGCAAGACCTTTAGAAGGCCAAGAATCTAAGGTCAAAGATGCTACAGTGCGAGGAAGTACCCTGATTTTGAGGAAGAGGAAATGCTTTCTAGGAATTTGTATCAAATAATTAATGCATTCCATGCTTGCCCAACAGTAGCTAGCTTGGCCTACTTTTTTGACAGTGAAGTTTTGTCATGCACAGTTTTTTTTTTAGAAAAATCAACTAGAATTATTTTGAGTGCAAAATGATGACTGAGTTGTGCCTGTATAACCAGCAAAAAATAAATTGTCTCCTGACTTTCTTCAAATAAAAAATGTAAATAATCTTGTTTTTTTTTTTAGAAAAATCAACTAGAATTATTTTGAGTGCAAAATGATGACTGAGTTGTGCCTGTATAACCAGCAAAAAATAAATTGTCTCCTGACTTTCTTCAGATAAAAAATGTAAATAATCTTGTGTTCAAATTTCCAATTACAATTCCACTTCTTCTGATGAGATAATTCCCCCAAAAGATAACAATAAAAAATACTCCTTGTTGGCTGACACACACAAAAAAATATAAAACTAAAACACACAAAGCATCCAAGAAAAGCCACAAAAAAAAATAAAAACCCCCAACTGCTGCTGGATTGTGATCCACATCATGTCCCACATCAGACACACAATGAGTAATTTTCCTGGGCGTTTTTCCTCCCATTATCCTCCAAGCCATTAAATCCCCTCCACCATCAGAAGAAGAATAAGGAAGGAAACAAGAGTTAGAAACGCATGATAATCACCTTTCAGCCATGAAAAGGCAAGTGTGAGCGATGAAAAGCAAGTACAGTATATAATACATATGAATAATGATGACAAAGAAGAAGGGAATAATAAAATATATATAAAAAAAAGAAGGAATGATGATTCCGCCTCGCTGCCCGCAATTAAACCTCAAATCAAGTCTCGATTGTCAGGCTCAAATTTCCATAACCCAGGCTCATCAAGTCAGCTTAAAAATGGTGGGGCAAAAGATTATTTAACTCTACTGTATATATTTCCCATTGGTGGGATGTTGTATATACAGTAGCAAGCTCTTTTTCAGCCTCATTGAGTCAATAAAAGAAGTTTATGTTGGGGGTCAAGTGAGTGCCAAGCCCAACTGAGCTGAGGGGTACAACTGACCTCACACCCCACACAATGGACTCAATTTGTGCAACAGACTACATTCTAATGAGTGAAAAGCCTGTTATGCAAATTCAATTACAAATTATAAAACTCAACATTTTTCTTGTTTACCATTAATTTTAAACCAAAAGTCTGTTGAGTGGGAGGGAAAACTGCCAGGTCTCCAGACAACACGTCCCCAGTTCTCAAAATATGTGTGGTTCAAACATATACCATTGGACTTTTTCTAAACTTGTGTCCCTCCAGAACCAAATGTTTGGGAAACTTTACTAAGGTTAACCAAAAAAAAAACATTGAAAATTCCCATGAAAATGAAGAAAACCTGCCTGAGAATTATGTTTACTGAGCCTAGAATGCAAGACATTTTCTTCAAAAATTACAAGAGAAACTTACTGAAGGCCCTTTGGTTTTTTTCATTTCAAAAGATTTCAGAGTTGTCCCTAGCTCTTTGGCATTTTGGAGAATTCCAACATTTTGAGATATGTGAAAAGAAATCAAAATTCAAGTGTTTGTTTGCTCATTGGAGGGCTTTCAATCACATGCTGAAGATGAACCTGCCTTTCTGCAAAAGAGCTCTTTTGTCTTGAAAAATAAAAGAAAGAAGATTTATTTTGGGATAAATACTGTACAATATTTCATTTTCAAATAAAATGTATATGTTACTAATGCATGTATGATGTGCACCTTTTCTCTCAAAATTGAGAGGGCTTAAAAGGGGGTGTGCATCATCAAAGATGAGTAGAAATTTCTTAAAAAGTTTAGTTAATACATTTGATTCTAATGGGGGATAATTCAGACCAATTCCAATGAAAAAAAAACTATCTGTGCAAATGATTGTAAATTAGTTGAATTTAGGATCAATAAAGTCAGGTCCAAATCCAATTCTGGATGTTATTATTTGTGGAAAATTACTGATTTAAAGTAAGTAAAATGTTGTGTGCTCAGATGTTGTTGCCTCTCAGTTGTCATCTGCTGACTTGGACAAGCACCCAAATTCAAGCAGATGGAAATGAGATGCAGAAGATGAAGAAAAGGGGGTGGTGAATGACTGCTGGAAAGTGAAGAAAAAGAAACCTTCATCCTTTAAATAAATATACAAAGGCAAGAAGTTTAGTGGCATGTGATTTACAGTGGCTATACTGCTGCTGATATATTCTCATTCAGTCTCCTCCACCCTATATTCAATAGATATTTACTCAAATCTGCTGCTGTTTGGACAGCGTTTCTATCCCTTGGTAAATACTGTTTTGTTCTCTTCTATTTGCATTTTATTTTCTGCGTGTATGGAAGAAAGGAAAATGCCTGAGAAGATGATGAAAGCTTGAATGATATCGCGTGAGACCATCAAAAACAGCTTATTCTGATGATGGTTGCATATAATTTTTTTTTCTTCTTTCAATAATTTCTTGAGTTGTCCAGGATTCCTTTCCAAAGCATTTCTCGCATTGGATTCAAGAGCCAGAAAATGGAATTCAATGGTGGCATTTCAATGTTTCTTT
Source organism: Notodromas monacha (assembly GCA_905338405.1). Lineage (NCBI taxonomy): Eukaryota > Metazoa > Arthropoda > Ostracoda > Podocopida > Cyprididae > Notodromas > Notodromas monacha. The sequence goes on along the minus strand of CAJPEX010001284.1, from coordinate 23,782 downwards.
CTGAAAAGAAAATGTAGGATGGGTTGTCCCAGTGTGACGCGACTTTAGATGCTTTTACAGTAGGTGTGATTTAAAAAAAAATCATGATAACCCATTATGTTTTGAGGTGGTGTATTTTTATTTTGGGATTCTTTGAGAAGTTTTTCAATTTACTGGATGATTAGAAGTGAAAAATTTCCAGTTATACAGCCACAGTTTTTCAAGCATGTTACAGAGGGTGCTGCTAAAATTTTGCAGCTGGCTGAAAATTGATATTTTTTGTATTTTAACACATTTTTCTTTCGTGAATTTTATACGAATGGTAAAAAAATGTGAAAACTTTATTTATTTGTTGTTGGAAAATTGTTTAATTTAAAAAATGTAAATTTTCGCTGTTATACTCATTCATAAAACAAAATATTAAATAAAATTGAATTGTTTTGTTTTTAGCAAGTTTTCTCATGTAAAATATTGAGATTTTTACTGTTCATACTCATATTCTTTGTTAAATTTTTTTTCACTGCTTGTAATTTTTTAGCTGGTCTGTAAAATGTTTAGCCCTTTTTGGAATATGTGGAGATCTTGGGCATTATAAGTGGAAAATTTGCACTCACAATCATGTAGTGAATTGAAAAACGCTTTTAAAAATCATAAAAAAATCACAGACCCTGACAACATCATGTGCTATGTGATAAAATTTTTTTTTCATGATAACACAAGCTCGAAAAATGTCATAGGTCGCGTCCAAGTGGGACAAACCTGGTATTTTCTAAATTTCAACAGGGAGATACAGCAGCAGTAGCTTCTATTTAAACTTGGCCATTTTTTATTCTACGATATTTCAAAATAATTTCATTGAAGAAGTCAGAGTCGCTGCAGCAGGAAGAGAGCGATTTGAATGAGCAGGAAGGCAGAAATTGAGCATTTCCTGATGACTTGTTCCGGCCCTCTCGTCGCCGCTTTTTAATTAAATTCATTAATGGGAGGGGGGTGGAAAAAAAGGCCGGCTTTTTATTCGGTAATGGGGGGAAGGAAAATTTTAAATTTCATTACCGAAGGGCGAAGCAGCAGCAGCAGCAGCATTCCTCACACAAGGAACAATCTCCGAATTAAACGGAGTGACGCGAAGGTTTTTGTCCAGTCATTTCCGTTCTCCATCTCACTCTTGTGTATTTTTATGTATAGATGTATCCTCATGTATATTCTTGTCTTTATTGTTCCTTTTACGCGATTTCCATGCTTTCATTTCGACTTATTCTCCGTTTTTTTTTTTAATTCTTCTTTCAACTTGGAGTATAATTTAATTTAATTTTCTTTGATCACCTTGTTCCTGTGTCTTGGCATAATTTGGCAGATGTCTGAGGTGATGGTACCCGAATTATTTTCAACGGTTTCCGAATTTCCTGGGGCTGGCATTTTTGAGGAGACAATTTTATGCATGCAATTCATCCGAAAATAAACTGGGGTTTAAATTGGAGATGAGGGAAATGATTGGATTGTTCTTGTGGTGATTTTTCTAATTTGAATCAGTTATTGAAATGGAGGACATGGAGAAGGATTGACACAGAAAGTTATGAAAACGTTTTATTCAAGCAGGAAAAGGTTATTAGTTTTTGTCAAACATTAACATTTTCAAATATGGCATAAACTATAGGGGAATTTGTGCTATTTATTCTAAGAGTAATTTTAAAATGATTGAAGCTATACAGAAATTTTTTTTAATACAAACAATGTGATTGATATGAAAAATTGCTTAAATAAAACAATATCCCATGCAGAATATCCAAAAGAATTTCAAAATTTCAATATTGAAATATCATAATGTAAGGGAATTTATGCTATTCATTCCAAGTGTAATTTTAAAAAGATTGAAGCTAATAGAGAAAGGGTTTATGTTACAAAAAAATGTTATTGATATGAAATTTGGTTATATTAAATAAGATTCAATGCAGAATATCCAGAATAATTTCAAAAATTCACCAAGTTTGAAAAAAGTAATTTTTACAGGTTCCATTTTAATTTACAAGATTTTATTGTGCTAGCACTATATAGAACATGAAAATTCATGTAATTTTGAACTTTGTTAAAAGTTGGACAACAGAAACTGATTATGTGACATGGGAACTGATTGCCTAGGATTGTATTCAAATAAAAATATACCCAAGAATATTGAAAATTGCTTCGAATAACAGCCCATTAAAAAATTTGACTCAACACTGAAAACCTGTGCTTGAAACTAAAAATTAATAAAATTATGAAAATGTGTTCCTCCAGGAATCTAATGATATTTCTTCCTATGAAGTTTAATGCTGTGACTTTCTTAAAATTAAAATGTTTTTTCTGATGCATAAAAGCATGGTTTTTTGATGATACATTATATGAATTTATGCAATCCAAGAAAATCCATAATTCACAGAAAATGGAAAACTTCTCATGTTTTCTTTTCTGCAACAGTATTTATAGGAATTTGTTCTTCTCTTTATATATACATGTCAGACACCCACATAAATTCCCCCATAATTATGCATACAGCTCCTATGCAATTTTTATACATGTTTTCAAGGCCCTTTGTTCTGCACTGATGGCTTCTGTAGGCAAATGAAGCAAGCCAGAGAGGGATTGCATGTATCAGAGGCGTTTTAGCTGTCATTTGTCACACATAGTACAAGTCAAGGGGGGTTTTGGTGGTGGTGGTGGTGGTGGGTGGCCTTTTAGGCCTGTATACACAAGAAGCAGTTAATTCATCACACAGGATGTGCTCTGGATACACAACACCCTTGTTCCCCTTTCCTCACTTCCTTCCTTCCTTCCTTCCTGGGTATTGAATGATGTGGAAAGTTTCTTGTGCCAGGGGAATGTGTCCTCTTGGATACTTTTTGTGGGCCAACTGGGCGCCATGTTGAACTGAGCCCCATCCAACTGAGCATATTTTGATTTGAATTTTTTGTTTGGGGTGTGAATGAGGAAGACATCATACTTTTACAATCAATTATAGATTTTAAAATTGAGTACACATACCAATTATCTTGTGCTGTAATACTGTGTTTCCCAAGCTTTGGTCTGCAAACCAGTGCCGGTCTGAAGAAGTTTTTTTTTTGTGACAATCTGTGGAACAATTTCTTCAGCATAATACATTTATCAAAAGTACCAAGGAAGTCTGTTATCATTATCTGAAATTTTGGAAAGACAATGGCAGTTGAAATTATCCAATTGAAAATAAAAGTTGGCTTTTATCCTGATAATACGTCAGAATAATTTCACCGTGCAGGAATGAATTCTTTTTATTTTTCATTCTGAGAAACCTTTCTTCAAGCCAAAATTTCTAATTTTTTGAAGACATTCCACTATAGCTGCTTCATTGGTTCTTAACTTGCTTTTTGCCAAAAGGTAGAACGTGTTGATATATTTGTTGTAAAGTCTTCCAATCAAAACCTTTTTGAGTCTGGAAGAATTTCATGAAACTTTGCTGGTCTGCAAGAAGTTCTTTGGAAATGTACCAGTCTGCACAAAATTGTTTGGAAATTTGCTGGCTCTAAATACAGCAATCCCTACATATTGAGAATCAAAAGCCAGTTAAAATGTATAGCCAAGGAAAATTGAGTGTCATTTCTGGCTCTGCTCAAGTCTACAAATTGTCTTTGGAACTAAGTTTTTCTGAGCTCTCAGTTACCCTTGGATCATTGGCTTTCAAATTTCCTTGACTTTTTACTGCTTATTTTCCTAAGGATGTTCGTCAATATTATTTTCTGAATTCAAATTTTCTCCACTCATGAGTTGTCTCTGACTCCCAATTGTCCCTGGCCCTCAGTTGTCCCTGGCAGTCATTTGCCCTCACACCCTTCATTGAATCCCTTTCCTCTCCTCCTTCAACACCATTAGCAAGAGGCTTCAACACCAGACTTGATCCATCCATTTATTTCTCATTTTCTCCCTTGTTCTTGTTCCCCTCTTCTCCTAACTTTTCTATAGCTGTTCCAACACTCTTGGTCTGGTGTACATTTAACCCCTGATGCAGGGGAGGAAAGGAATCCATTATTGCTTTCTACTTAGTTTGTTCTTGGTTTTATTTTTCTGGAGGAAAACAGAAGCCATACTTGAGATCCAATAAAATATAGAAAAGGTGTCAGATGATCATCTTTTTTCTTGAAGATTGTCAAGGAATGGTGCCTGTGTCTGGGTGTCATTCTACAGATGAGCAACCACAATGGATCATCCAACAGTACTAACACAAATGGAAATTGCATGCAATAACCTGAAATACTGCAGTATTTGAAAAGTGGGTATTGATATCTCAAACCATTTGAACAAATGAATTGTAATACTTCAATGGCTAATCAGCAAAATCACTTTGATTAAAATTTCAATCTGTCAAACACATTTTCAGTAACTCTGGGGCTCTCAAAGGTTTCAATCATTTTCTGCATCTTTGTATATAAAGAAGTGCAGAAAATACTTTCAGGAGCTATTTGATGAACATTCTTTATTATTTCCTGAATAACAAGTGCTTGATTTGCACAAGAGTGGAGTGATTCAATGCAGACAGGGTTTCACAACATTGTCTCAGAGAGAAGCTTACTTATATTCATTTTGCAAGCTCAGCTGCATTTATAACTTCAGTCCAACCAGGTCATGGAATGTGCACAGCAACTGATCCAAATGAGGGTCATACCCCCAACCCTTGTGCACAATGGACTGGATTTGTGCAACAAACTAGTCTGTTGTGTGAAAAGTCTGTTATGCAAATTCAATCACAACAAATTTAATTTTTTCAGTCTTCACCATCAATTTTAAACCAGCAGAAGTCTGTTATGTGGATTTAGTCCATTGCATGGGAGGTAAAATTGCCTCCAAAGGCAGTATGCTCTGCAAAAATCAATTGTGTGGAAGGTCTATATATACTTAACTTCAACACATAATGAAAGATGTGAAGGAGAATGCCTAAAAAAGTATTCTGAGTAGCATAACAGAATGTTCAGTGAAGTTGCGCATTGACAGCAACAAAATTTGAACTATTTAGTGAACTCAGACATGCTGTTCATGCAACAGTCATAGCAATATAACTAAAGAAAATAATTCTTCACATTTTTATAACATGTGTTGCACTTGATTCTAGGGTGGATTTTTTATAATTATAAAACTATTTTTTTAATAATGGAAGCAGCATGTAAAATAATTTCAGTTCAATGCAAGACAAGATTTTATATTTGGTCTGTTCCATGTTCTAAATATTGCAATATTCAGTCACTAAAAATAGGGTGGGTTTGAGTCTTGCTACATTTGTAAAAAATGTTTACATCAGAAAAGCAGGGGCATATCTCATTTGTGGCTGTGTGCTGGTAATTGAATAATTAGAACATCCTAATTTTTCAGTCAGAGGGTGATAAAATTGCAAAAAAGACAACGAAGTGTTTGAATTGATTCAGTTCCCTCCAACCTGGTAGAATTGCATCAATTTGTGCTCCAAGTTGGTACATTCATAGGAAAAAAACATAACATGTGATGAATGAATGAATGAACAGAAAACTTTATTTGCCGCTTTTCAGCGTTCACGAGGCACAACCAAAACTCCCGCATCCAAACCCCCTCCCCACCCAACTCAACTCCCCCCAAGACATTCAATCACTTCATATCATGAAACAAAGCACAAACCAATGACATGTGATGAAATAAAATTTTAAACTGTTTTCAATGTGTGAATACAACCAGGAAGACCCTGACATAAATGAGCAATAAGGTTTTGGACACAATGTATGAAGTTATTTTTAAAAGTCTAAAAAGGTGTTTTGGGTAAAAAAAAATTCCCCAAGCATTCCACTCAACATTTCTTTTAATGCTTCCAAATTGGGGTTCAATGTATCACACACCCAAATGATCAATCAAAATTTTTTTTTTCAAGAGTGAACCCCACAAAAATATCCACACCAACCCTGTGCCACTGGCAAGAAGGCACACACACACACACAGAGAATCCAAATGAGTCTCTCCCCTCTTCTTCTCCTCCTAAATCTCTGCCACACTCATCCTAATGCAATAATCATAACTCGATACATTATCAACACGATCAGCCCAACACCCAAAGAGAAAGAAGGAAGAAAAAAAAAAGAACATGGGCAAATGGAGGGAACTTGTGCTGAAAAGAGCCCTGTGACAGGAACAGCACACAGATGAGAATAAGGGGAAGAAGAGAACATGAAAGAAATCATGGAATGGCTGGTATCCACAAATTTCACCACTTCCTCCCCCACACTCACATGCTAAAAAAGAGTCTAGTTCAGAAGTTCTGTCATTTTTATCTGTTGTTAATTTTGTTTTTCAAATTCATCAGTGAGTTTTGATTAGTTTGAAGATGTTTCTTCAATTCTATAAGGCATCCTAAGAATAAAGTAAAATGGTATTGTAAAAAATCTCATTATAACAAATGAGTGCTAACAATTAAAAGTCATAGGATAATTGCTGACAATACTCACATTGTCAAATGAGTTGATTTTTAGAAAATGTTTCTTAAAAAAGTTGGTCCCAATAATGTTTTGGTATCAACGTTTTATTGCCTAAAATTTCCTTTTTTATGTCAATGAGGTACTGCCAAATTTAAGAGGTGAACACTGAAAAGTTTTATTGATTCTTGATGATCATGTTGAAAATTATGATGGTTCCCACAAAAAAAATTAGCATCAGCAGGTTTACTTTGATTACGCAGATATTTTTTTTGAGTATGCCCCTCATCAATGGTACAATTGAAAAAAAATGATTACAATTGTTGTCCACTTGCCAACAGTAAATTTTCCAACTGATGAAAGGATATGCTTTTCTCTGTCAAGATTCTCATAATTTTAATCTGACAACTTGCTGTAATTTAGGACATGGCAGAAACTCAACTTGAATTTTCTCAAATGACAAATAAATGTCACTGTTTTGATAATTCTTCTACTTTTTTGGAATCAGTAGCTGAAAAATTATTTCCTCCCCTTGCCAAATTGTCCAAAAAAAGAAGAGAATTTCAACACCAGGACACTTGCTCTTGTCCACATCACATACAAACTCAAAAAAAGGGAAGGCAGAAATATATCCATACTTTTTTTGTGGAGTAAATTTTCTTGCTAAATTCAATTTTTACAAACATTCCAACTTTTGGGGTATTTATCAATGAATCATAGATGGAACTTTTGAAACACCCTGTTTGACAAGCTCATCCCCTTCAAGAGCATAAAGCACACTCAAAAATCATCATTTTTGACAAATTTCTGCTCACTTCCTTTCTTCCTCCACTTGCAAAATTGTCAAAAAAAAATAAAGAGAGGGGAATTTCAACGGGACACTTGCTTTTGTTCACACACTCACACTCAAAAAAAAAAAAATTAGCAGGACTTGAAAAATTTGGGCAGGAATTTGGAAAAAAAAAAGGAAAAAGATATTGATCAGGGGAATGCTTGACACTATTACACACACACACACACACACTTGGATGCCGCAGGTGTTTGACAAGCTGGTCCCAAACAATGAAAAGCCTATGATGGGGGAGGGGTTTTTCTCTCTTCCCCCCCCCCCCCCCACTCACCAATTGCGAATTCCGCCCTTTTGTGTATATTTATTCGCTTTTCTTTTTTGTGTGTGTGTGTGTGTGTATATAGAGGTGGTGGGTTTTTATCTGCAACGTCATTTCCCCTTCACAACTGTATGCAGTGCTGGCTGCAAAATGGAACAAGGGTGTGACATGTGATGGGAAAATGACTGGGCCCTGTTTCCAGAATAAGCCGGACTTGAGTTCATATCGACCAGCTTGTCAGTCTGCCTTTTATTTTATGGCAGTTAATGGTTCATGCTTATTGGGAATGTTACATTTTAAGTGTGCCTTATTGATGTCTTGAATGTTGCAGCCAAAATTGTTGAGGAAAATAAGCCAAGAACCTTATTGCAGTATATAGAAAGGAAACTCAATTTGAGGCCAGTAAGGTGTTGTCAAACTTATTCAATTTGAAATATAAAGAGAAAAAAACATCTCTTGAGTACTTATATTTAATATACGTTAACGTCATTTTGTACAGGGAGGCCCCAACATGTGGACAATACAATGAAGGGACACTTATTTTCCCATAAAAAATTAATAAAAAAGTCCCAACATGAGGACACTGACTCAACATAGGGACATTTTGAGATAAAATTGCTAATAAGTTTCAGGCCAAATTACAAGAAAGAGATATTTCCAACCCTGAAATTGATGTAAGAAAAGTTCTTGGGCATTTCTCTCAACAATTTACCATCCATTTAGCTAATTTGAAAAAAATTACCTCCAGCATAAAGGGAGTTCTTTTTCACTCAAACGCTGTTTTTTACAATTTATATGTACTGTACAGAATTATCAGTATTCGGTAAATGTTCATATTGTGTTGAAATATATTGATTGAATCACAGTTTAAATTGGGGGACAATTTTTATTTGAATGGAATTACAATGAGTATTCTGTCCGTAGAACACCAATTAAAAATTATATAAGGTAAGTCTAAGGGAAAATGAGACTCAACTTAGGGATATTTTGACTCAGGGACACTCTTGATGCACCAATTATGTCCACATCCTTGGGTCTCACTGTATATAAAAGAAACTCAATGTGATGCCATCAGCAAGGTGTTGTCAAACTTAAATTTGGAATATGAAGATGATTCAAAACATCTTTTGAGTCCTCATATTTAATACCTTACTATCATCTTGCTTTGCTAATGCAGGTCTGACAACTTTGACTCATGAGAATTAGATTTCTTACCATTATGGCCAGGTTTGTACAATGAAGACTCCACAAAGTTTCTATATAAAAATGTAAGTGTACATCTTCAATTCCCCAAATATGAATGATAGTACATATAAATGTTAGTTCCAACAGCAGTGAACAGAGTCAATGAGCATGCATATACAGTACAGTAATTTTTTTTTAAACTTTGGAAATATCTGAGATGATTTATATATAGAGTTAATCATCCCAAAGTCAAAAACTTCTCATATACAAGTTTTTTAGGAACTCCATCTCCTCAAGTTTGTGAATTTGAATTGATTCAAACAATCAAAAGGACATTTTTGTCCTGGATTCTCATGATCAAAATTTTCCAGAAATTGCTGCTTTAATGATTTGCTGGGGCTGGATTTTCAATTGGAGAAAACCAAGGAAACAAATTATCTTGAGTCTTTTCCCAACGATTTAAGCAACTTTTTGAAGGTAATCTCAAAGGCAAAGCTTTTTTTCTCTTATTTTGAAGTCAACTATCATGTGTGAGCTATGGTATAAAATTCAAGGCCACTCATAAAGTTTCAGGGATTTTTGAAACCTCATATACTAGCAGTAAATGCAGAAAAATTATCAGTGAAACCTACTGCCATTTTTTTGGGAATTATTCATTATTTCAAAAAAGGTACAGTACCGCTTTAAAATCTATTCAGCCTTCTTTCTGTTGTCAAGAATATTTTCTTTTTCTTTTTAAAAATTGTTAAATACATGTTTGTGAGATTGGTAGATAGAGTGCAAACTTGAAAGGCACCTGAGAAATGAACTAGATGCTTGTATTCCCTTGGTAAAAAGAAGGTTACCAGCTGTCTGTGAATAAAGTATAAAGTAGAAGTCACTCATAATTGCATGATGCTTGCACTCTGACACATCCTTCCATCACCACATTTGCTTGTCTCCTCCTCCAGAAAATAAGTCCTTCACACCTTCCCTTTAGAAAATTGTGAAGAAAGTTACTGCATATGTATAATGAAGGACAATTTGGACAAAGTGCCATTGGGAAAGTGTGGGGGAAAAACGCTTGATGAAGCTCTTATAGTGAGATGCCAGTGATTTCTCCTGGGAGGCCCATTGAGGAATGAATGGGCTCACAGAGCTGGTTCTGAATTATATGCCTCTGGGCTCTGTGTTGTCACGCATTCTGGACTCCTTTCCAATATACACCTTCTGCCTGTGTTTACATACAGTAGCTGGCGGCTCATCAACCTGAGTAATAATGGGCTCCATTACTCCAATGTTGTGACCCAACAAAGGAATAGGCAATATAAAAGAGGAATATGCAAGTGAAACCCAGATATCAACCATTTAAAAAACAATTTGACCTTTCTACAGCTTTTGAAAAATTGAGCTGATCAACAAAGGAAATTGTTGTTTAGCAAATGATTTTCAGGGTGGAAATAAATATGATTTTGCATTCTGAAAGTAAATTAAACAAGTCACAGAAGATTTTTCAGCCCTTCAAATCTCCAAATGTTTTTTATACTCATAAAAGCAGCTAAAATGATGAATTAATGATTGATTTTACGAGAAAAAATAAAACATGCATTTTTTAATTATTATTGAGACAGAATTCTGCATTATGAGCACTGAAACCACAAAAAGTTACAATTTATTTGCATATCAAAATGACCTTATCACAAATATGTTTGAATTTTAAACACCTCAAAACCTTGAATATTTACCAACCAGAGCAGTGAAGATGTGGGCATGATTGTTGCATCAAGTGACCTGATGTTGGAATGTCCCCAAGTTGAGTCTCATTTTCCCTTAGACTTCAAAGCTTATGTATTTCAATTGGTTCTCCTTTTTGTCAAAAATTATTAAAAAATCCTAAAAAAAAATGCAATACAAATCGTTTACCTCAACTTCAAGTTGTAGAAAACAACTGTGCAGAACAAAACCATGTAAAATTGTATCTTTTGGTATCAAAAGGAGATCAAAAAGCAAAGAAAAAGGAATGCTGTAATATGAGGGGGGAACAGGGGTCAGTTTCATAATGTACATTGCATAATGAACAGAAGTCTTGTTCCATTATGCACTGATGATAGAAGAAAACTCTGAAAAAGAAAGAAGCACAAAATAAGCTTGCATTTTATCATAAATTCTAGTGAATTTATTATGAAATAATTTTTTCCCTTTTTTTAAAAATATGAATAGCTTTATTTCTTCAAAAGATATCAAAATCAAAAACTAGAATGTTTCAATCTCTTGGGAAAATTCCAGGAAAGTGTCCCTAACTTGAGCCAAAATGTCTGGATGTTATTGGACCTAATTATTTGTTTTTGTTTTCAACTGTCCCCAAATCAAAGTGTCCATATATGTTGAGGTCTCACTGATGTATATATCATATCAGCAACTAAAAACTATGTCACATAGTCACTCCTCTCTCTCTCTCTCTTTTGCACAAATCACCTTGACCCCTATACACACCCACCTGTTCTCACCCCCACTTCCTGAGTCTTATATATCCCCATGAGCCACAGAAACCCCCCCCCCCCCAAATGAAAACATAAAAAAAGGAAGAAATCTTAATCTGCTTTTCCTCCAAGTCCATTCTCAGTCAGTTAATTCCACAATTGTCCAGCAGGGGGTTGCCTTCCTACATTGTCCTGACTGACCCCTGTTCCCCCTCATATTACAGCATTTACTGGGATGATACCCCCTCTCCTTTTGTCCACACACATATATATTATATATATCCTGGCATGTGGACAAGAAAATGGACAAAAGACTGCTTCTGGGGCTTATTGGAAAAGAAGAAGGAGGAAGGAAGCAAGAGATCAGTGGTTTGTTGTGTCCATCCTCACCAGCAGACATGGGTGTACAGTATTGTATTATTGTGAACATGGGTGGGGGAGGAAAAGAAGAAGAAGAAGAAAATAAATTGGTATTGGGAACTACTGGTTCACCTTACTCTTCTTATTCTCCCGCAGTAGGCTATTAAGCTTACCTTTACTGCTGAGTACGGTACCTTATTCGGCGGTGAACAGAGGGAAGTCTTTTAACGTCCTATACTTGTAGAGGTTCAAAAGGGAATTTTCAACCAAAAAAGCGGGTATTAAAAAGGATCGAAGGAGTCAAGCCGGAAAAATACTCTTTTTTTTAGAAAGGGTGTGGCAAAAAATTAGACTTTATACGAGTAAAAAAAAATCAACACTGGTTTTTTAGAATTTCATTCCAAAAAACTACAAATTCCCACACCATGTGGAAAATTATATCCAACCTGTAAATCAAAACTCACACAAATACCTTGGACCAAAATGATGATATTCAGGGTTTAAGACAATTTTGGAAAATTGAATAATTTTTTGGTCTAACATGTTTCTCATATTTTTGTTCAACAGTGTATCATCCAAACTTACCTTCAGAAATTGCAGGATATGAACATCTCCTGTTTCCTTTAATATAAAAATTTCAATGATAAAATAGCAAACAAAGGGGTAACATAACTAGAAGGAATGAGTCAAGCTGGAAATATATTTTTTCATTTTCCAATTTTAGAGAGGTTGTGGCAGAAAAAAAGTAGGCACAACATTCAAGAAAGCAACACTGGTTTTGAAATTGAATGCCAAGAAATATCAATTCTCACACTATCTGGATAAATATATTTTTTCATTTTCCAATTTTAGAGAGGTTGTGGCAGAAAAAAAGTAGGCACAACATTCAAAAAAGAAACAATGGTTTTGAAATTGAATGCCAAGAAATATCAATTCTCACACCATCTGGAAAATTACATCTAACCCAAAAATCAAAACTTACCCATATCCTGTACATTAGGCCAAAATGATGATATTCAGGGTTTGAGACAATTTTGGGAACTTGAATAATTATTTGGTCTGACATATTCCTCTTTTTTGTTCTACAGTATCATCATCATCCAAAGTTAACTTTAAAAATTACAGGATATGAAAATGTCCTTTTCCCTGGAAGAGAACATTTTCAATCATAAAAGAACCAATAAGCGGTAAAATGAGAAGGAAGAAGAAATTTTTATTTTCTCATTTTAGAAAGGGTGCGGAAAGAAAAATTTGAATACCTTATATTGAGGACAGAGTCTCCAATATAATTTGGTGTCGAGTGTTGGATAAATGAAACAAGTTGGTCAGTCCGGGACAGGACCAGGATTCCTATTAGGAATTCCTAGTTTAAATGATTAAGATATATTTCAGGAATAAACAGATAACAACACAAAGAACTCAACAAGCTTGGGCTTGGATAACGCACAGCTGAACACAACTGATCTAATGAGAGAATATGAGAACGCGACTTATATAGTCTTACGTTAGTCTTTGGAAGTATTCCAAAATGGTGAGATTACCGTTGTCCTTTTTCATCAGTAGTTTCTACGATGTGTGTCCTTTTCCATCAGTAGTTTCTACGATGCCACGGTCCATGCAGGACTGTGGGTAACCGGTACCAGGTTGTACCTGGCACTGCGATTTTGAGGAGGGGAGGATAATTCTGAGAACTGTAGGTATTATAGTGTATGTTAGCATCCATGCCCAATACCTTATTCTGGCACACCATCTAAGAAATCACCACTATGGTTGCATGCATCTGAAAAAAGGAAATAAATTGAATTTTCAATCAAAGAATATCAGAGCCACCTTTCAAATATTCATATGCTCCTCAAACATAATTTTCACAGGTTTGTACATTTCTCTTCTCTCCACAGAAAACTGAAAAAAAGATGCAAACCATCTCATACGACATCAATTCACACCAAGAAAATTATCAACAGATTGACCAAGATACCAAATAATGTGATTTCTGAAACCAACTTGCAGTTGGACTTTTTCAAGTCCTTCTAAAATATCTCTTAACAAATCAAGCAAGTATTTTCTGGTCACACTGTGGATAGACCCCCAACAAATGCAATTAAACTGAAGACCCAACCACCTGGTATATAACCTTAATTTTTTTTTTCTTTGACATCAACAGGGCATGTCTTTTTTTCTGGAAGGTGGGTTGAAGACCAAAAATTAAGCAATAGAACATCAGGGGAGTTAAGGAAATGTTTTACCCCCTGCCTGAAGCAAAGAGAAGAGTATAAGAGCTAAAAATTTCAAATATTTAGATGCATTCAAACATCAATCACAGAGTGATTTTTATTGTTCTTCCTCCCCCAAAGAAAACAGAAGCATTATTTAAAAAAAATTGACACATCATTCAAGGTAATCATCAACAACCTAAATAAGACTATAATAACTTGATACAAAAATCAAATCCTAAAATCCACTTGCAGCTTTTGCAATCAGAAACCTTCATAAGGTTTTACCACTCTAATGGCAACAGGAAAAAGTAGTCATCAAAGATGCTACACACAGGAAAAGGTAGTCATCAAAGATGCTACGGTGCCAGGTACGTCCTGACACCATAACCGGTACCAGGCTGTACCTGGCACTGCGATTTTGAGGAGGGGAGGATAATTCTGAGAACTGTAGGTATTATAGTGTATGTTAGCGTGCATGCCCAATACCTTATTCTGGCACACCATCTAAGAAATCACCACTATGGTTGCATGCATCTGAAAAAGGGAAATAAATTGAATTTTCATTCAAAGAATATCAGAGCCACCTTTGAAATATTCAGATGCTCCTCAAACATAATTTTTACAGGTTATTCGTACATTTCTCTTCTCTCCATAGAAAACTGAAAAAAAGATGCAAACCATCTCATACAACATCAATTCACACCAAGAAAATTATCAACAGATTGACCAAGATACCAAATAATGTGATTTCTAAAACCAACTTGCAGTTGGACTTTTTCAAGTCCTTCTAAAATATCTCTTAACAAATCAAGCAAGTATTTTCTGGTCAAACTGTGGATAGACCCCCAAAAACTGCAATTAAACTGAAGACCCAACCACCTGGTATATAACCTTAATTTTTTTTTTCTTTGACATCAACAGGGCATGTCTTTTTTTCTGGAAGGTGGGTTGAAGACCAAAACTTAAGCAATAGAACATCAGGGGAGTTAAGGAAATGTTTTACCCCCTGCCTGAAGCTAGGAGAAGAGTATAGAGCTAAAAATTTCAAATATTTAGATGCATTCAAGCATCAATCACAGAGTGATTTTTATTGTTCTTCTTCCCCCAAAGAAAACAGAAGCATTATTTAAAAAAAATTGACACATCATTCAAGGTAATCATCAACAACCTAAATAAGACTATAATAACTTGATACAAAAATCAAATCCTAAAATCCACTTGCAGCTTGACTTGTTCAAGTGCTTGAAAGCATTTTGAAAAATCAAATACTTTTTTTCTGATCTACCCTTTATATAGACCCCAACAAAATTTAAGTGAAGACCCCACCACCTGGTGTATAACCTTAATTTTTTTCTTTGACATCAAAAGGGTATACAATATTTTTCTCTCCAAATTCCTTCCTATCTTTTCTGTCCTTTTTTTCTTGAAGGTGGTTTGAAGACCAAAAAAATGAGCAATAGAACATCAGGTGAGTTAAGGAAATGTTTTTCCCCCTCTCTGAAAAAGAGAATATTAGAGCTAAAAATTTCAACTACTTAATCAAACATTATTCACAGGGTGATTTTTATTGTTCTTCACCCACAGAGAAAGCAAAAGCATTAACTAAAAGACCATTTTACACATCATTCGAGTCAATCATCAACAACCTAAATAACAATAATACTTCCATGAAAAAAATTCAAGTCTTGAAATCAATTTGCAGTTTGACTTCTTCAAGTCCTTTAAAAATACCTCTTGACGACTCAAACATTTTTTTCTGGTCCACCCCCTTCATATGTATACCCCAAGAAATTTAAAGTAAAGACCACACCACCTGGCAGATATTTTTTTTAATCTTTGAAATCAAAAGGGTACCTTTTTTTCCTCTCCAAAATCCCTTCCTGTCTGTTTTCTCTCTCTCTCTCTCTTTTCTGGAAGGTGGGTTATTGAAGACCATTAGAAATAAGCAATAGAACATCAGTTACGGGGGTTAATGAAATGTTTTCACCCCACCTCTCTGAAAAACAGAAACACACACACACACATACACAGAAACTCCTCTGAGAATTGTCCACACCAGCAGTGGGATTTCTCCAGGGTCCTGGTGACAAACTGACGATTAAGCTGCAAGGCCGGATGTAATAATGCGACTTGCTTTCAGCAAAATGAACCAGGGATCAGTAGCACAAGGAACTATCATGTACAACAACCAACCATCAGTATACACACACACACATTTATAAGAAAAGGTTTTGTGTGTGTGCTATATGTTTTTATATACAGGTGCTGGCCCTGATATCATGCTGCAAAAATGTTACCCCTGGGGGGGGGGGGCAAATCAAGATTTGGATAGAATTATTCTTCAGACTTTCCATATGTTGAATCACATTCGTCTATGCATAGACTTCAACGAGAGCATTTTTATAACTCCTCATGTTTGGTAACCATTGGAAAAAGTCATCGAAAATTCAATAGAAAAATGACTCAACTTCAAAAAGCAGAAAATAATTGAGAAAAAACCTTACAGAAGAATAAATTGACCAACTCGACGTCTGATAAGCAGTTTAAAAAGTAAGAAGCAAGCGCATTGTTTTGTAACACTGTGCTGTGATGAAAAAAAAAAACTTTTCGAAAGACTTTAAAAGCACAAAATGATAGCGTGCTTTGGAAAAAAATTAATTGTGCATTTCTAAAAGATTTATTTTGAATTGATGTCCAGGAGTAGCTCAATTTGTTCTAAGAGACCTCAACGCTATAATGAAAAGTATCATGAGAAACTGTCCAGATGTTGAGGTAGATTTTTTTAGGTCAAAGTGTCCAAAAATCAGATTTTCTGCAAACTGAGGAGTGCATATACGTATGCTGTCCCCCCAGTGAAATTTTATAATTATGTACTGTATCATCGACGTATATACGTGGAAAACCAACAGAAGTATGGCATACATTTGTTTATGTTTGAATTTTTAAAATCCATCATCAATTGAAAGCATATATTTTTTTTTACAGGAGTGGGAAATCGCAAGAAAACTGAGTTGCTGTGAGACGAAACACCTGAAAGATGATGACAAGGAACAGGTAAAGTTTTCCGAAGTTAAAAATGGAGTAAGAATTATCCTTTCCTTCAATCCAACTTGATAATGCGACCAGAATACACATTTCAAGCGCCTTTTCAAAATTAACAATGTATTGCATCTTCTTTCATCATTAAGCTGCATAAAAATAAGAGACGCAGCTCAAAACCTCTTCAATCAATTGAAAATTCTTTTGATCCCTGACAACTGCTTTTGATTATTTCATTCGAAGCCAAGATTTCAGGCCACCCTTGTCTTGCTATTTTAAATCATATTTAGGATGAAATACTTGATATACAGTGAGACCCCCACATGTGGACACCTCAACCTGCGGACAATTTGACATAGGGACACTTATTTTCCAAGAAAAATTAATAAAAAAGGCTCAACATGAGGAAACTGATGCGACATAGGGACATTTTGCAATTTTATTGAAAAATGTCCAAATTACAAGAAACAGATATTTCCAACCCTAAAATTGATGTAAGATGAGTTCTTGGGCATTTCCCTCACCAATTTACCATCCATTTAGCTAATTTTAATAAATTGCCTCCAGCATTGAGGGACTTCTACTTTTTTCACTTGAATGTTATTTTTGAAGATGCCAACATTCCAATGTACAGCAGTACAAAGATACACTTTTGAATGCTCCAAATGTTCTCAATGAGTTAAAAATATATCCATTATTTCAAATTCAAATGGCAAACATTTTTTTTCAGGGAATTCTGGAGAGTATTTCTTTCATAAAACACCAATTAAAAATTATTTAATGTAAGTTTATGGGAAAACAATGACTCAACTTAGGGACACTCTTGATGCACAAATTATGTCCGCATCTCAGGGTCTCCCTGTATTTTTGAATAAGAACGCGAGCAATCCTGATTTTATAAATTTCCTTCTGTTCCTGGAAACAGTTGCAGCAAATTATTCTCGAGGGTGCGAAGGCGTCCAACGATCACAGGGCTCTTGGGTTCTTCAGTGTCAACAAAGGTACACTCGTCCAGGTCAGTCATATATTTTCAATTCAAATAATAAGAAAAGGTGAGTATATGTCATATGCTACTTATAAGGGAAAAAAGTACTTAAAAAAGGTTAATATTAAAAGTTAGATAAGTTAGTTATTGTCTACCGTTTACGGAAGTAGTGGATGAAGTAACTTTTGCTGCAATTCAACTCGGTCGACGACGGTTCAGCAGGCGACGGAGTTCCTCGAGAAACGTCATTTTTAAACTCTACAATATCCTCCTCAATGACGACGATTCAAAGCGAAAGTTCGGCAGTTGTCAATTTTACAATTTTAGATCTGACGACAACGATGAATCCCTTCACTGCTGTTTAGTCAACATGCGCGTGAAGTGTATATTATTGACGTTTTTCTTCGAATATCTCGTTACTGCATGTTGATCTCACAAAATTATGTGCATTCACATCGAATCTATATACACCTGAAATACTGTGGACGAGGTTTGAATAAGTAGCCTTGAAAAAAAAAACGTTTGTGAATTAGTTTTTCCATTCTTAAGTGCTTTCAAGTCTATAGAGGGATAAACGTATTTATAAACAGTCTACGTACTCTGTGAGATCATGTCTAGAAGAACAAAATCATTCGAGTATGTATCAATTCATTGATGTTGAACTACTGATGAAAATATTTAAATACACCTTGCAGAAGAGGGAAGCACGTGAAGAATACAAAAAGACCGAATGCATTTTTGAGTCTTCATTTATTAGTTGTTTGGTCATTTCAGCGACTGCATTTCATATAAGCAAATGGGTTTTTATTTCTTCAGAATGAAATGAACATTCATCAGAAATGTTCACGCAGTTTGAACCATCCATTTCAATTCCGTGCCGAAATAGCATTAAAAACATGATTATTGCCATCTCCCGAATTTTGTTTGAATCTATTAGTAGCATTTTCTTAATTTGTAACTGAAAATATTGATAAAAGAAATTATGAAACCAAAATTAAGACTTTCCACTATAGTTTCCTTTGTCCGGAATACATTTTCCTCGATGCTTTCAATTCAATTGTAGCATGAAACCTTCAAAATTTTGGGAATTGGCGTAGATTTACGCAAATGTGATTTTAAAAAATCTTTCAAGGTTTCTCAGAAGAATTCCAGGAATTAATTTTGCATATACATATCAGGGGCTTTCAATTCTGTCGCAGCTCTTTTTTTATTTAATGCCATGAAAAATAGTTATGCTCACGGATTATTAATTATTCTGTGATTTATGAGCGTGACGGAAATGATTGATGGTAATTATACGTCTATCACAACAAGGAGTATAGTGCGCTAAAATTTGAAATATATCATGATAATGTACCACATTCAAGCTCTCAGAAATTCTCCATGATCAATCAATGCCTAACATTCTTCATAACTGACAGCTCATCCAGTGTCATTTTACGTGGCTTTTTAAAACTCGAAGTTTGTGATTTTGCTGCTTGCCAAAGTCGTACAGTTCTACTGCTGCAAGAGACGTTCACTTCTACAGTTTCCAGCCAGAGAAATCGATTGAATTTCAAACACGAACGACGAAATATGTTATTCACGAGAACACGAAGAGTTTCGACTGAGCTACATTACGGAGAATTGATTCATGTTCGTCATGATGATCGAAGCAATGCTGGAAAATCACCATCGTCACTCAATGAAGAAATCGAATCTCGAATGTTTCTTCATAATAAAGCGAGTAGTTTTTGGGAGGAGTTGAGAAGATTTTTGGTGCCTTTAGCATTTTCGGGGTTATTCCCGATTGACGTGAATTCGGTGTTGGGTCGAACGAAGCCGGTTTTTGATAGGAAATCTACGCCCTTCAAGATTTTCTTGTTCGGAATATGCCTTCAACTGGTATTCTTTGTAAAAGTTGGCATCGGTGAGAATTTTTTTTCAATTTTGGCTTCTTTATTAGCAGAGTTTTTTGTGTGAACATTTGCATGCTGGAGTACATAACCACAGAATCGACTTATTTTTCAGCTAAAATAATATCCCCAGAATAATTAAAGCCACGGAATTACAGAAAATTGCGATTAAAACGCTTTTGATCTCGTCTCGAATTTTAAATGGTTTACAAATTTTGGATTCAAAGCTGAATACCTGAGAATGACCAACAGCTGCGGAAACTGAATTTCAAATATTCCGGTGGAAAAATTTGCCAATTGATTACACGCAAGGTTTGAAGAGGTTCGTGTATGTATGTTCCCAGTCATGCGTGGCTTTCAATACACCAGTACTCCCTGCAAATAATTTGGGCGTTTCAAAATGCGTTTTATACGCATTTCTAGCCAAAAATGCTACGCATTTCAAACCTCTCTATGTTACGCCTACTCGGGATTTTAGTTAATGCATACCTTATAGGCGTTTCAAAACGCCCTCTAGTTACAGCTAGGTATTTATCCAGGCGTAACTCAAGTTATGCCTGGATAGGATTGATTATAATGCAGAAATGCGTATGATACGCATTTTTCAACAGGAAATTTTTACAAAGAAAACCACAAAAAAATATTCTCACCAAGACAGACTGTGCTCATTATGCACAATGCACACACTATACACACACACACACACACACACAC
>CAJPEX010001283.1:47951-60386 GCA_905338405.1 Notodromas monacha | reverse complement strand
CACACACACACACACACACAGACGACTGCATAAATTCGCGGAACACGGAGAAAACCATGCATTGCAGTGACGCGACAGATGGAAACGACGGTGTCGACAGCGAAAAACGACGAAAGCCGAAGCTGCACGGTAATAGTGACACACACTGCACGCGGAATACACTGGATCAAGTGCGTCGTCGTCGGTTCCTCCAGAAGTTCTCGCCACAAACAACCACGCGATGGAAAGCCCGCGTCACGCCGCCTGAAACCACATTCAACACCCTGTTGATACCGTCGAATGAAGGCAGTCTCTCCAGGAACTCTTGTCTGGCTCTGCTGTCGTCGGACGAGTCGTTCTTCGGGGTTCGTCGTTCTCGCGAAGCCTCGCCGTCATCATCTTCCTCCTCGAACACCTTTCCACAACGCGAAAAAAACAAAATAATCCAACATCAGTGTGATGTAATCATTTGAGTATCATTCCCACCGTGGGAAAGGAAACCACGATAGAGACAACAATCGCAGGTGATGGATAGCCACGAACGCGGTGACGAGGTCAGAACAATCGCCTGTAGAGTTCGCATCATCGCGGACGCAGGACTTTTCTATTTATGCAAGTGCGCGGAACGCGAGTCCCGAGTTTATTGATAGGGAACATCACAGAGCCAATCAGGCATGTTCTCATGATCAATTACATTCTTGCTACCTGAAGAGTTTTATTTACGGTGCGTGACCAATGGAAATGAATATCGCAAATGAATGCTAATGATTCATGGGAGAAGACAATTAAATAAATCTCTGAAAAGGGTGGAATGTTTTCAAGAAAAAACAACCAAGGACTGCACCTAAATTACGAATTTTCAGCAGCTACCTGCACAGTATGGATCAGTACAGATATCATATTTCAGCATATTACTTGAAGGAAAAAGAATATACATCACAGTACAGTACTCTAATCATATTTACCAGCATTCAGGTGCAGTAGATCATGAAATATAGGCAGACATATTTCCTGCAGGTCCCCATAGACCTCCAACAGTGACGTGAAGCCACATCAGGCCTACCCAAATAATTTCTGTAATCCCCTGGAGCAGAGCTGGAAAGTTCGCCCATGTCCCAGTTTAAACAACCCCCTTCCAGTGCAGCAGCTCCATATATATGTGTATGTGTGTGCTGGTGAGATGGAAGTTCATGGAAAAAGAGAGGATATCCCCTGTGATCCCCGGGCACTTTAGCAAACAGGAAACCTCTTCCATCAGAAAGATCTCTCTCCAACAGGTTCCTACACCAACTCTCTCTTCCCCATTTTATATAACTTCTCATACAGGGTCTGAAGGAAAAAAAAATAACCAGGAAAATTCTTCACTAGAAACATTTAATAAATATATATTAGTATGACATCCTGCAACAATACGTCTTCATCTCAATTTTTTATGAGTAAATCATGCACAAAAACTTTTTTACTTTTAAGAAAAAAAGGATCACGCGATAAAAAGAAATACTGCATTAAGGAACTGATGCAAAATGTAAAGAATTCCTTCATTTTTTAGAGATATTCCAAAAGAAAATTCATTTCTTGGTGAATAAGAATTTTTATTTATTTACAGAGTGACAGCAAATAATTCCTAATTATTCCATTATTTCTCTTGTATCTTCATTATGAATGATTTCTTTGGTTTCCTCTCACAAACTGATGTACAATATTTTGAGATTCATGAAACATGCAGATTTCTTCTCAGCATAATTAAAATTTGATTGGGAGAATAGTAGCTTTTCTGCATTTTTTAGTAAACATTGACAATGTATGGGATCATCTGTAAGAGATAACATAAAAAATTTCCAAAACCCTTAAATTATATTCCACACTGTTGATTATGATCACTTCTCAACTTCACTCAGATTTTCAAGATGAAAGCCTCAGAAATTACATAATATGGGCTGAAAAACAATCTCATGCACATCCTAGTTCAACAGAGTAAGTGTGTTCTGGGATTTGAAATTTTATTCAACCTACTCAAAAGATATTTAAATCTACCTTTTGAGTTCAAAAATATATTTTTCAATTGAACAGAATATTGCCAATGAATTTATTCATTATAGGAATAAACTGAGGTATTCATATTCTAAAAAGTACATCATACAGGTGCTGGCCACAATAAGAGAAGGCAATGAAATAAATCCTATACATTATTTTTTAATAAACAATTGGGATTTCTGCTGGGAATTTGAAAATTCCACACAGCCAAATAACTCAAGAGAACCAAAACTTATTGATTAATTAATACAATTCACACAATTTACTTCCCTATATCTAATAAGGAAGCTCAAAATTGTGAATAGTCTGTGCAGATTTGAACATATCCTGATGGTCAGCCCTATTCTCCTTGCAAAAAGAAAGTCTTGTAAAAATGTACACAAGCATTTATACTCCCAGCAGCAGTACCATATTCAACATCCCCTAAAAACAAATATGTATTATGCGCATGAAATGGGGGAAATCCTTGTTGCTAAAAGCCAGGAGAAATGAACACAGAAAGCTTTGATGATGATGATGATGGATGGCATTAAGCCAATATACAGTTTAATGAGTATACAGTACAGTATATGATGCGGGTGATGGAGAATGACATGATGAATCCCTCCATTTCAACCCCACAAAACAAGCAGGATATAATAATGAAGCCAAGGCACATGATTCATCATCCCTATTGCATTCATGACCCACATGCAACTTATGTGCATGCATGCATGCATACATGCAATGCAATGCAATGCAGCAGGTGCAGGTCTCACACACATGGGCCAATAAGTCTCTTGCCTGCATTGTCAGGAGTTCTTCTGATGGGTCCTGAATGATGTGCTTCTATAGATGATACACACAATGCAGGGTAGCCAGATCATAGCTCTCAGGACTGGCAAAATCAATATCATTTCACCCCCCCCCCCCCAACAAACTCTCTGTAATATATTACTGACAAAACATGAAAAATGCTGGATAAATGAGAGAGAGGAACAGGTTCTAAAGATGTTGTCAGCACAGATGATATGATATCCTTCTCTTCTCATTGACCCACAACAAACATCATCTTGCAGTGTTGACAGACAGGGTTGCCAGCAATAGGGCTAGAATCAACACCCTGTCTCCCTTTTTTTTCTTATTATCATCATGACTTACAAAGTGCAGCTTCAATAAAAGGCAGGATTCCATCTCATCCATGCAGAGAGGGAAGAGAGCAGAAAAGTGCACTTGTGCCTCAATAAGATCTTGTCACCTACACTGAGTTCCTTTTTCCTCCCTTTTCTCACAGTATATCTTCAGCATGGAGTTTTTTTTTTCATTCTCCTCACAACTGGAAAGTTAATAGAAACCCTGGTCTGGATGATGGATGTATATATATATATATACTGTATCACCAAAAGAAGAGCCCAAGAAACAAAAAGAAAACTTTGAGCCCACCTATTCCAGGAAAAACAGAGGGTTCAATATAAGGATATATATTGGTGAAAGAACCTTCTGTTTGATCAACCTTCCTTGTTTCTGATACCCCTCCTTATTTTTCCCTCATGGTGAAGAAAGGAAATGGCACCTCCGTTCATATGAGACAGCATTTCATTCCATCTTGACAATGAAACAAGTTTCTGGAACCTACACCTGTCCTTCAAAGGAGTCACACATGCTTGCCATACAGTATTTCCATTCAGCATGTTAAAAAGAGGTTGCCAACCTCTTTTTTTTTTTTCAAAGTCCACATGAGATATAGCAGCTGATGAAATAAGGGCAGAGGCAATTTTATGTGAGGAATTTTGCATTTGTGAAAATAAGAACTTTTATTCAACAATGCATTTATCTGGAATATCCTTTTTTTTAAATAACCATTTTGAATGAGATCATCAATAAAGCGCTTCATTTTGAATGCTCATGCAATCCATCAACAGAAATGAAATTGCATGAGGGATTACATGCATTGAAATTATCAACTATAAATACAGTAATGGCATACCATTATTAACAATAAAAAGCCATAGTTTTTGTTTTAATTTTCAAGAGACAGTTAAATGTGTATTTTTGGTCTTTGGAATGTTTTTGCTGAATTTACACAAGTTTTGCTCAGATGAAGTGCCAAGATTGAGAAAATACATTTATACTCTACCTGAATTTTCAATGCAATGGCAACCCTGAAATCTAATCAATCAAATTGCTCAGCAGGGAAGTGATCTCTCAGGAATTTCCCCAGGGATTTCAGGAAAAGGAACTGGTTCTGTCTCTCTCTCTCTCTCTCTCTTTCTGTCCTCAACCCAGGCTTCAGCCAGATTTTCATCCCATATATGCACACAGCAGCAGCACTTTACTTTATCCAACCCACCATCTCCTCTTCATCCTGAATCTTGATTTGATGGATTTTTTTTCAAAGCAAGTCTCTATAAAAATACATTCCAGGAATATACTTTTAATTATTCTTCCACATATGGGGAATATGTCAATCATCAGTTGACTACTATGTGAGCATAGAGATATCATTTATCATATTCACCCCCTCCCTTTTCCTGGATCAGAACATTAACCTTATCCATGGTGATCCTATTCAAGTGCTCTCCATAAGCACAACATGTTCCCCAGAGAAAGAGAAAAGAGCTTCAAAGAGGCACATCAAAGAGCTCAGAGACAGTAATAACCACCAAAGGGGCTTCAGGAGTAATCCCAGAAAATCAACTGAAGCCTGCATGAAACCCAATTTTTTCATTTTGCTTTCCTATACAGTATGTAGAATGATATTGTAAATATAATATTTAGAGATAGATAGACAAGCTTTATTTGCTGCTTGTCAGTATTTGGGAGGTTCAAAAATTGTTTGCCACATCCCATCATTGAAATACAATATCATACAAATAATTCAAAAACATTCTGGAGTATCAAGACTGAAAAAATAAAGAATACAGTGAGACCCCAATATTATGCAGACACCCCAACATACCAACAAGTTGACTTGGGGACACTTGAAAAAAAAATCAGGCCCAACCTTTGGACATTGGCTCAAGTTAGGGACACTTTTCTGAAATTTTCCCAAAAATTGGAAATTTTTACTTTTTAATTTTGACATCTTTTGAAGACATCAAGTTACTGCATTTATATTCACAAAAATGGAAAAATACTTCATGTTAAATTCATTCCAATTCATAATCAAAAGAAAACTGATTTGGTGCTTCTTTTTGCAGAGTTTTCATTTCTATCATCTTTGCATATTCTAGCAAGACATAATCTTCTTCTCTACTTTTTGATCTTCATTTGATACCAAAAAGATCAGATTCCAGGTGGGTTTGTTCTGCACTGTTGCTTTCCACAACTTGAAGTTGAGGGAGCAATTTTTTATTCAATTTTTTGAGGGCTTATTTTTAATTTTTGATAAAAAGAAGAAGCAATTAAATACATCAGGACACTCTTGATGCACCAATTATGTCTGCATCTTGGGGTCTCACAGTAATATATGGCCATTAACAGATAAAACATATCTCAGAACATAAAAATTCATTATCTGCCTTTTTCTGATGATAAAATTGAGGAATTAGAATCTTTTCTCTGCCTTTATTGATGTATTTCACTTGAGAAATTGAACAAAGTCTTCTGCTTTTAATAAAGAACTGTAATTAATTCTGGATGCAATATCAAAAATATATCAAACAATTTCTTAAACCAGTTTATTTTTTTGAAGGTACTTTAGTGGGCAGTTTGTTTCAAGATGTTGTTCAAATCAAAACTTCCTGAATGGCTTCAGTTGACATCAGCTATTGCCAATCTTGTAGATATGTAAGATGGAGGAATATTCTTTTGTGACAGACACCCAATACCTTATGCATTCAGAGTTGTAAGCCATCCATGGAATTCTTCCTCTCATGAATAAATTCCTCATCTCCTGCATACTCCTTGAAACACAGTCTCCATTGCTCCTTTTCTTTCTTTCAAATGCTTCTCTCATTCCCAATCCCACTGTGTTTTCATCAAGACTCTGCATATTGAGAAATATTCTGCAAACCATCTCAGAAATGTCTGGATTCTTCCACCAATAAATTCTTTCCTCCCACAGGTGCCCAACAAAAAAATCATCAGCATATTATCAAGTGCCTGCAGTTGTTGCACAAACACTCTTGATTCCTTCTCTCAAACACAGGAAGCAGGTCAACCAATGAAAGAAACAAATCTTGGTTGGTGTCCTTGCCTTTTTTTCTCTCTGGCTTGTTATCAGTGGGACCACATCCAAGAGGAGTGGAGGAGAAGAACTGGGAGAGAAAGTTGCCCTATTTGGTTGCACTGGATTTGAATGATAACAAGGGCCAACACAATGTATGCATGTACTGCACTATATATACAGAGCAGATTCCAGTGAAGTCATTACACCAGCATTTCTTATTCTGATGCAAAAGGTCAAACATTTTTCAGTGATTCAAAATTGGATTCCAAGAGTTTTGTGGGTTAGATAAAATATTAGATCCATGGAAAATAAGCATTTCAAAACATTTGAAAATTTTAAGACAGTCAGCTCTGATCCTAAATTCATATGTTCTCGTAGAATATGTCACCAAAATATGTTATTTTTTAACATATATATTGAATAAAAAGAGATATATTTCAAGTAATCATAGGGTTTCTTGAGCCAATGTGAAATGGCTAAAATTTTCACACAGCTTTTCAGGTCTAAAATTTTGTTCTGCTGAATATCAATTTGAATAGTATAAAAGATGGAAAGCTAAATTTAGAATTTGAACCCCTTCAATGTGAGAAAATAGATTCAACCTGCCAGTTTTGTAGGGATTTCAAAGTGCTGCAAAATGTAAATAAATGCAAATTCTTCTGTGGAAATATCCTTGACCAAATTTTTTTTTGATTTTGGGAATTAAAATGGATTTACTAATGTTGGTCAGTTGGTGAACAAAAATTTTTCTGGCCAAAGAATAGCTTGTAAAATTAAGTGCTGAAAAAATAGGAGCTAAACCAAATTGGTGAAAAAGCAATGCTCACAGTTTAGAACAGGTAAATTATGAAAGCGGATTGGATAATCATCTACAGAAGTGTGCCCCAAACTTTTTGGGTTCATGGAACAGAAAATATCCAAAATTGCAGACTGAAAAGTTTGCAAAAAATTCTTTGGACAGGCAAGGAAACATAAAAGTTGTGCAGACTTGAGAAAATCTTGATTGAAAGACTTTACAACAGGTATTTAAAAAGGTTTCAATTTTTTGAAAAAATTAAGTTAACAACCAATGGATGAACAGCAGCAGATACTGGAATGACTTTCAAAAGAATAGAAAAGTGGGCTTGAAGAAAGGTTTCTCAGAATAAAAAATTCAAAATAATTTATGTCAGCACATACAAATTTATTGGAAGCACGGTATTATTGTAGGAGAGAGGCCAACTTTTACAGTATTTTCTCTTCAGATAATTTCAATAACTGTTGTCTTTCCAACATTTCAGCATAAAGTAACAAACTTAATTGCTACTTTAAAAAAAATTATCATGCTGAAGAAAATTTCCCACAGAACAGCAAAAACCTTTTGCAAGCTTGCATATATATATATATATATATATATATATATATATGTATACAGTATTTATAAGACCTGATGGGTATAAACAAGGCTCATGGGTTCTGACCTGGTCATCATCCTGTCTGGCCAGGGCCTCTTCTTGGGCCTTCTCCACCAGGGCCCTGACAAACACCTCAGCCTTTTCCCTGAGCACAGGGTCAGCCAGCAGCAAGTCCCTCAACTTCTCCCTGGCCAACTCAAAGTGCTCATTGGACACCTGGTCTTCTGACCAGTTGAGGTTAGGCACCAACTCTGGCACATCATCCTCTTCATCCTCCTCCACATCCAGGCTGTGCTTGCCTGCCAACAGCTCCCTGGGTGGGTGAGCCACTGGTGACCTCAGCACCTTGTTCATGGGGGCTGGTGCCAGTAAACACTTTGTCTCCTGCAACCAGTATACTGTATATATATACACTGTATATCCAGCACACAGGGATATCACAGTGATGAAAACTACTATATCCAGCAATATCTATGCACACATTATTCACTAAATCTGTATTCCATCAAACACAAAACAAACAAAAGACAATTAAGATCTGTCAGCAAAATGAAATGAAAACCAAAATTCAAAACCTGCCCTTTAATTGTTACATTTTAATTAAAGGTCCATATGAACTTGAACTTTGATTGTAAGCATCTATTTATAGTGTCAGTAACAAAGCTCAGAAAAATTGGAATTAATTTTCTAATAACATTGATCAAGTTGAGCATCAAATTACATTCCATGGTTTTACAACTGCATCATTGAGACACCACATTCAGTACATGCCTACATTATGATACAATCTTCTACTGTAAAGTAAAGTACTAATCAAGAAAGCTCCATTCAATGCTCTGATGTAAGTTACTTCAATCTTTGTCAACAGGTGTCACCTCAAACTAATAAAAAAGTCAGGCTTCTTTGAAAATTTCTTCAAAACCTTTGCATGTTGATCAGGGAAATTTTATAACTCATACACTTTTGTTGTAACTCTTGAAAGAATATTTCTCAACCACATTTTAAAAAATTATCTACTTTTACTTTGATGAAAACCTGAACTTTCATTCCACTAAATCTTTGGGAATCTTCCACCCCACAAGCTGATAAAAATTGATGTTAAATGTCCAATATAACAATTTAAATGCATACATATAATGGAATATCACTAATTTTCCCTTGATACCAACAAAAACATTTTGAAATGCAGAAAAGTGGCAAAAAACTCCAATCATTTTTTTGCATAGTTTTTGAAACATGTATAATTATGCTGATTGCTATTGGAGCCAGACACTATCTTTAAAAAAATGAAAAATCCAATGTTTATAAGATGTTGGCAAAAGTAAAGCAACGAACACAATATAAGAAGGCAAAATACTGCAGTAATTAAAATTTGGTCCCTGACTTCATGACTGTGCTCTATAAATATTTCCAAAAGAAAATATATTGCCTCCCAGTATATATAGAAGCAAGTGAACATTTGCACAGGTCAACTGCGACACACCTGGTCCATCAATCTTAGCACTGGTATACTGTATATGCAGCACTATACAGAAACCACCATCACCAGCAGTGGGTGGGAACACATCACAAAACTAATGTAAAGCAGCAACAACAACAAAAAATATGTACTGTATATATATATACGAAGAAAGACCCCCACGTCCTATTGATTAGCCGCAGGGAAGCAAAGTTCCTCCATCACACACACACACAGGCACGCTCTTTTCAACACGCCGACTTTTCAGTAGAGTGAGAATAAGAACACCCACGCGATGTTGATGCTCCTCCTGTCGCCGTAGCGCTGCAGCTATGCCCTCACCCGAAGGAGGCTCGGCGCGAACTGCCGCTGGCTCGTCCACCAGCACGAACGTGATTCGCTTGCGGAGTTTTGGCCGCCCTGCGCCCGCGGGCAACAGGCATGTGGGCGGCGGGGTGCGGGGGGATTCAATACTGCCGCCACCACCACCACCACCGGCACCTACAATGACGGTGGTGGTGGACGCCGGCAGGGACTGTTGCTTCACCAGCCTGCGTTTCCCCTGTGCCTGTCCGTCTTCCGCTTCAGTATATACGAGACAAACAGAGTTTAAATGAAGATAAACGCGAGCCAGCGGAAAACTCAAAGAGCGCTGTTCAAGTTTTACCATCAGCAGACACTTCACGCGTGTCCCGAACAGGTGTGTCTTGGAACCGCAGTTGAGGAGGCGCGCGTCTCGCTGGCATCATTGCGACCTCTGTCCTCGGCTCGATTGAAACGCGCGGAATTCGCCAAACTCGCGGTTAGGTGTCGCGCAATGTCGAGTCAGCAAATAAATCTGTAAAAATTAAAATCTCGATCATGTCAATAATTGAAAAGTGAGGGGATAACCGTCGCATGACTGAGATGCGCGTGGTTTCTGTGCATCCTGTGCTTGCACTTTGCTGTCGTGAGCCGTTGTGACAGGTCGTGCATTAGAAAAACCTTGCCCGAAACATCGATTAAACCTCGCCAGAATGTTATATAAAGGACAGGGTGGGGTTTATAATAGCATGACCCTGTTCCTGGCACATAAAGGGCTTGCATATATGCAAAGGGTACGAGGTGTAGAGGAGAAAAATAAAATAAAACGTGCACATTTTCGAGGGTTCACAGCGACACTGATTTAATGACAAAGGGGTTGCATTCAATAATGTGGCAGAATAAAATAATTTTCGAATCAATAAATCTCACAGCAGGGCAACACTTTTAATAATTTTATTATTTACAATTTGTTTGTACAATGAATAATTTTCAAATCTTCTCACAGCAAATGCCTACAATTTTTCTTTGAAATTTAACAGAAAAGTATTTAACATTTTCATATCACTGCTGTTTCAAGGAAATCATAAGTTTTCAAAGATGAAAATGTCTTCCTATTATATCTCATGGGAAGTTCACAGAGTATATATATAAAGCAACCAAGAATCTCAAACAATGAATATTTAAATTTTTCAGAAATTTCAATCATTTTTTCTCATGAAATATGTTAAGATATAGCAAGAATTAATTGTTTGGTTCAAAGGATGAAACCATTGATTACTTGAAATTTCAATTGGGATTTTTAAAATTATTACAAAACTTTTTCCTTTCTTTTATTTTAAATTTGTGAAAAATTCCCCTTTCAACTACTGTACAACTATTTCAAATATTGTTGAGAGAACAAAATAGACTTTTCATGGGATGAAAATTGTATTTCATTCTTGAAAAGCTGATGAAAAATCTGAAAATTAAAAATACCATTCCCTATATATAGTTTCATTGCCTCATATTTTTTCAAAAGATTGTGTATTAATTGTATATTGTGTCATCAGGTTTGCTGATGGAAATTGAACAAAAAAATAAATAGGGCTGTATATGTAATAGGATAAAATTTGAGCCAAAGACCTGCATGTCTTTGAAGGGCTGACCTGATTTCAGCATTTACTTCCTGGGGCTGAATGTTTGATCCCCTCCAATGCCAAGTAATGACCTGCAAGGGAACATTAGGCTGACCCAGCTTGTGCCTTTCTCTAATGCTGAAGGAGACCCTGGGATTGCTGCTGCTCCAGGAAATCAAGCTCATTCAGAATTTACTGTCTGCTGCAGGCTTTGCTCCAGCATATAGTGTACAGTATATATACAGCAAACCAACCTTATATCCTTGAATGTCTTTGCTTCCTTCCTTCCTTCCTTCTTCATTTCCCTCACTTTGGTTGGAATTCAGAGAGACCAAAGACAAAAAGGATGATACATTTATTCATCAAAGGAAAATATAGAAAATTATTTCACAACTGTAACTTCATGAAGATGGAGTTGGTGCTCTATGTTTTTCATTCAAGGTTTCATCCAGACAGCAATTGAATATGACTTTATAAAGAGTTTGAATCACATCAAGGAATCTGACAAGAATGCATCTCAAAGGGTCAGTAAAACAAACTACTTAATTGATGTTCTGCTGAAATAGTCTTAGTCTCAATGATAATTTAAAGCTTGTAAACATTTTGTGTGCAGAGAAGCTCTGACATTCCTGAAACTTGTGACCATATACTTGGGTATTTAAAGTTTACATCACTTTATAATATAACTAGTATAAGTGAGTTTCTGAAGCATAAATCAAAGTCCATTATAATCTTGCAAAAAAAAATCCACAAAAGCAATGCTCCATCAAACAAAAGGGGCAACAATACCAGAGCATGTGGGGATGGATAAGGTTTCACATGAGAATAATTACAATGGTTGCCATGCCCTTCAGCAGCAGGACAAAAGAGATGAAACCAAGGTTCATTATCTTGAACAATAGCAGAGAAATATGGAAAAACACACAAATGTCTTCCATTCCCATTTCAGGATAAGAAACCCCCCCCCCACAATATGTGTAGGTGTTTTCAGCCAATGTGCAAAGCAAAATGCATGTGTTTACTTATATTCTGTTGCAAGAGACATGAGTATATAGTGTTGGTAACCCTGCAATGTTGAATTAGTGGCAGACAACTTTCCAGGAAATTAACCTTCAAACCAGTGACATCTGTTTCACCAGTGAACTCTATCCAAACTCTTAAGAACCTAATGCCAACCTCAATATCAATGTGTGGGCACTTGGCAGCTTTATTGAAGGACTCATTTTTTATTGTTGTCTCATTCACCACCAGAAAACACTGTGCTGGAGCCTCTGTGATGATGGATGCTGGATATGACAACCTTGCTCAGGACTCTTTCTCACTCTGTATATACATCTTGGGTGGGCTAATTGAATGAACTTCCAGCAGGCATGATGCAATCAGGCCAAACCCCAGTTCTCCCTTCCTCCACACATAACTCACTTACATCACCCCATGCTGTTGAGAAATGGGCTCTTCCTGAGTAATTGTGGAATAAGTGGGTCCATGGATAGTCTGTTA